>PVHX01027020.1:0-19940 GCA_004024805.1 Geosciurus inauris | reverse complement strand
TTTTGGTACCAGGGATTGAACTCAGGGGTACTCGACCACTGAGCCACATCCCCAGCCCTATTTTGTGTTTTATGTAGAGACAGGGTCTCACTGAGTTGCTTAGTGCCTCGCCGTTGCTGAGGCTGGCTTTGAACTCGCGATTCTCCTGTCTCAGCCTCCCAAAGTGCAGGGATTACAGACGTGCGCCACCACGCCCGGCCCAAATATATGTTTTTATATGTGCATAGATGTTTAAAAAAAATTTTTTTAGTTGTAGATGGACACAATACCTTTATTTATTTTTATGTGGTGCTGAGGATTGAACCCAGTGCTTCATACATGCTAGGCAAGTGCTGTACCACTGAGCTACAACACCAGCCCTGTGCATGGATTTTAAAATGCCAATTATATTTAAAATACTTTTTTCTGAAATGTAGCAGCACTCACATGATAAATAATTTCAACAAGAGCCTTTATACATAATAACCAACTAGTTACACTTAGATTAATAATGATCTGTCAGGTATATTATGATCTTGGAAAGGAGTATTTTTTTTGTTGGTGGTGGTACTGGCGATTGAACCCAGGGGTACTTTACTACAGCTGCATCCCCAGCCTTTTTTTTTTTTTTTTTTTAATTATTTATTCTACTTAGGTATACATGACAGCAGAATGCATTTTGACTCATGGTACACAAATGGAGCACAACTTTTCATTTCTCTAGTTATACACAATATAGAGTTACACCATATGTGCAGTCATACATGAACCTAGGGCAGTGATGTTCATCTCATTCCACCATCTTTCCTACCCCCATGTCCCCTTCCCTTCCCATCCTCCCCTTTGACTAAAGTTTCTCCATTCTTCCCATGACCCCTCCCCCATTATGGATCAGCATACACTTATAAGAGAGAACATTCAGCCTTTGGTTTTTTGGGATTGACTTGCTTAGCTTAGCATGATATTCTCCAACTTCATCCATTTACCTGCAAATGCCATAATTTCATTCTGTTTTAATGCTGAGTAATATTCCATTGTGTATATATACTACAGTTTCTTTATCCATTCATCTATTGAAGGGCATCTAAGTTAGTTCCACAGTTTAGCTATTGTATATTGAACTGCTATAAACATTGAAATGGCTGCGTCACTGTAGCATGCTGTTTTTAAGTTCTTTGGGTATAGACTGAGGAGTAGGATAGCTGGGTCAAATTGTGGTTCCATTCTAAGTTTTCTTTCTTTTTTTTTTTTAAATATTTATTTTTTAGTTATAGGTGAACACAATAGCTTTATTTTATTTTTATGTGGTGCTGAGGATCGAACCCAGTGCCTCCCGCGTGCTAGGCGAGCACGCTACCACTGTGCCATAACCCCAGCCCCACCATTCTAAGTTTTCTAAGGAACCTCCATATGCTTTCTAGATCGACTGCACCAGTTTGCTGTCCTACCAGCAGTGTCTGAGTGTGCCTTTTCCCCCACATCTTTGCTAACACTTGTTCGTATTATTGATAATTCTCATTCTGACTGGCATGAGATGAAATCTTAGAGTAGTTTTGATTTCCATTTCTCTAATGGCTAGAAATGTTGAACATTTTTTTCATATATTTGTTAATCAATTGTATATCTTCTTCTGAGAAGTGTCTGTTCAGCTCCTTAGCCCATTGATTTTGAGACAGGTTCTCAGTAAGTTCCTCAGGCTGGACTTAAACTTGGAATCCTCCTGCCTCAGCCTCCCGAGTTGCTAAGATTGTGTAGGTCTGTCCCACAATGCCTGACCTCCTTTTGAGTTTTTATAGAGTCTGCATTACATATCTAATAGACTAAGTGGGGAAATCCAGCATGGCCTTTGTATTCAGATTCTTCGGAACCCCTTCTGAAATGGGGGTGTTCTCCTCAATCAGCCAAGATAGGGCAGAGAAGGGTGGGAAAGATTTAAGAGTTATGAGCTAGGAACCACAAACAGCCCCCCCCCCATAGATATCATAATATAATAGGCAATAGCAAATATTTAATGTAAAATAGTGGTGAATGCTAAAAAAAGTTCACCAGAGGATGTAGTGTAAGGATTTTTTTGGTACTGGGGATTAAACCCAGGCATGCTTCACTACTGAGCCACATCTTCTGCCCTTTTTAAATTTTTTTTTATTTTGAGATAGTCTTGCTAAGTTGCTGAGGCTGGCTTTGAACTTGAGATTCTACAACCTCAGCCTCCTGCATCACTGGGATAACGACGTGTGTCGCCATGTCCCTCCATAGTAAGGGTTCTTATGGTTCTAGAATGAATAGAAATCAATTGAGCAGAGGTCAGAATTACCTAAAAGGTTCAGATAGCTGGTGAAAGAACTGTCCAAGTGAGTAGTTGAGACTATAGGTACACACCATTGTGCTTGGCTTCTTTTTATTGAAAACTTTGAATTGCATAAATATACCACATTTTATCCATTCATCAGTTGCTGGATATTTGGATAACAAAAGCCCACTTTGGAACTATCATAAATAATGCTACCTTAAACAATTATGTAAACATTTTTGTGTGGACATCTTTTCATTTTTCTGGGAGTATACCTAGGAGTGGGATTGCTGAATCAAATGTTAACTCTATAATATTTAACTTTTGAGGAACTACAGGTTGTTTACCAAAGTGGCTACACCTTTTTATTTTCCTACCAGCAATGTATGAAGGCTCCAATTTCTCTACACCCACCTTACACTTACTATTATTTCTCATTTTGATTATAGTCATCCTAGTGGGTGTGAAGTGGTGTCCCATTGTGGTTATGATTTGGATTTGTCCGGTGGTTAATGATGCTAAACATCTTTTCACATGCTTATTAAGGCCATGTCTTTGACGACTGACTTTTCATTTGGAATGGGGGTGGGTGTGTGTAATTGGAACTTGGCCTACATGGTTTTTTTGTTTTTAATTTGTCAGTTACACATCTTAAAGTAGCAGCCAGGGGGCTGGGATTGTAGCTCAGCGGTAGAGTGCTTGCCTCACATGGGTGAGGTCCTGGGTTCAATCCTCAGCACCACATACAAAGCAATAAAATAAAGACATTGTGTCCATCTACAACTAAAAAAATATTTTTAAAAAAGTAGCAGCCAAATAAGTAGTCTCTTCTCACTCTTGGTAGAGGGTAAATTGAAACCTTAATTTAATCCACACATGTGTTTTCATCTTATTTATTTCTGTAAAATGTAACAACAAAGATTTTTTTATAAGTGGGTATGATTTACATTGTAGTTTGAATTGTTATCAGTTGGCGGGGAGAATGTTCATTGACAATAGCTTTTTTTTCTTTTTTGGTACTGAAGATTGAATCCAGGGGTGTTTTGCCATTGAGCCCCAGCCCCAGCCATTTTTATTTTTATTTTTGAGACAGAGTCTTGCTAAGTTGCTTGGGACCTTGCTTAGTTTCTGAGGCTGGTCTCAAACTTGCAGTCTTCCTTCCTCAGCCTCCCAAATTGCTTGGATTACAGGTGTGGTTCCACCATTCATTTTAAGCCTGATGCAGTCATGCACACTTACAATCCTGGCTACTTGGAAGGCGGAGGCAGGAAGATTGTAAATTCAAGGCTAGCCTGGACAAATTAGCAAGACCCTGTCTAAAATAAAAAATGAAAAGGGCTGGGGATATAGCTCAGTGGTACAGTGCCTCAGGGTCGATCTCTAATACTGCCAAAAAAAATTTTTTTTCTTTTGCTTTAGTAGAGATTTTGTTCTCAAAAATGTTATTGCTGCAGTGTACATATGGTCTTGTCCGTCCAGATGTGTGAAGTAATTTTTTTTTTCCTTTCCAGAAATACATGCTACAGGATTTAACTATCAGAATGAAGATGAAAAAGTTACCTTGTCTTTTCCTAGTACTCTCCAGACAGGTAAGAGACGTGGCTTTTGTAAAATCCCATGATAAATGGTGGCATTTTACTTATTCCAAAGAAATTTGTTGTGTACCATTTTTCTTTTAGTGTTGTTAGCAGATTAAGTTTTTTTTTTTTTTTTTTAGTTGTAAATGGACACAATGTCTTTATTTTATTGCTTTGTACGTGGTGCTGAGGATCGAACCCAGGGCCTCACGCATGCAAGGCAAGCGCTCTACCGCTGAGCTACAATCCCAGCCCAGCAGATTAAGTTTTAAGAATGATTTTTTTTTTAAATAATAAAGGTTCATTGTAATTCAGGGGGCACCACAGTTTTTTCTCTCAAGGAACAAAAACTAAGGCTCTTTTTACTCTAGAATGCATTGTTATTTAGATTCAGCTTTTCAAAAATATATTTACCTAGCTCCATCTTACACTAATTGAATCAAACCTCTAGTTCTATGCTCCACATGTGATTTAGATATACAACCATGGATTAGAGATACATTATGTTAGGGCATTCAAGGAAAGATTTGTTGATATATTATTACTATTAGATATAGAAGAACAAAGAAAATGAAAGAAATTATATACAAATAATTGGTAAAGCACTAAAAATTCAATAAATGAGCAAATTAAAAAGAACAGATAATGCATAGAGGAGAAAATAAAAATGACTGTTAAACAATTGAAAAGATATGTAGCCTCTTAATGAGAGATATCGAAACAGTGCTACTACCAAATAAGTTTTTGCCTGTTATGTGAACTGAAAAAAAATATTCCCAATGATAAAGTTGCTTTGATATTACTGGTAGGAGTATAAATTTGTGTAATTGTTTTGAAAAATAAATTGTCATTGTATATCAGGAACCTAGCAATTCTGCTAATAAGACCGTATTCTGAGCTAGGCACAGTGGTTCACACCTGTAATCCCAGCTGAAGGATTACAGAAGGCTGAGGCAAGAGGATGGCAAGTTCAAGCTCCATTGGGACAACTTTGTGAGACCCTGTTTACAAATTAAAAAAGGCCTGGGGATGTTGCTCAGTGGTTAAACTTTTGTCTAGCATGTACATGGCCCTGGGTTTAATCTGCATGTACCCACCCCCTAAATGTATTCTAAGGAAAAAATTATAATACCAAAAATACATTATACTTAGAAGTATCTTATTGAGACATTGTATGTGGTGGTAAAAAAAAAAGTAGAATTAATATATATGTCTACAACTAAAGAAATGATTGATCATGACATATCAATATAGTGAAATATAGTGGGGTGTGGTGGCACACGCCTGTAATCCCGGCACTTTGAGAGGCTAAAACAGGAGGATCATGAGCTCAAAACTAGCCTCAGCAGTGGCGAGACACTAAGCAACTCAGTGAGACTCTGTCTCTAAATAAAACACAAAATAGGGCTGGGGATGTGGCTCAGTGGTCAAAGACCCCGGAGTTCAATCCCTGGTAACCTCCACCCCCAAATAGTGAAATATATTTAATAGTGAAGATATGCAAATTTTTGTTTGTTTATTTTTGCATTACTGGAGATTGGATCCAGTGGCATTTTACCAATGAGCTACATCGCCAGCCTTTTTTATTTTTTGAGACAAGGTCTCAATAAACTGCCTAGGCTGGCCTCAAACTTTTAATCCTCCTGCCTCAGCCTTCTGAGTAAGTAGCTTACAGTTCTTTTTTTTTCCCCTCGTACCAGGGATTGGACTCAGGGGCACTTGACTATTGAGCCACGTCCCCATCCCTGTTTTGTGTTTTATTTGTGTTTTATATCGTGATTCTCCTGTCAGTCTCCCAAAGTGCGAGGATTACAGGCGTGCACCACTGTGCCCAGCTAACTTACAATTCTTAATAGCACTGTAAAGTGCTTATTGTAATGTAAAATCGAAAAGCAGAATGTAAAATTATATATTCAGGTTGATGAATCATCTCTCTAAAATAGTACAAATAAAATGCTGTCTGGGTTATGTCTGAGTGTTAGCATAAATGATGTTTATTTTTATACCTGTTTTCTGGTTTCCAGAATTTTCTTTTCTTTTCTTTTTGTATGTGTATGCATGTGTGTACTACTGGGGATTGCATCTGGGGCATAGCACATGCTAGGCTAGTGCTCTGCCACTGAGCTACATCTCTAGGCCAAGTCTTTAAAATTTTTGTATTGAGACTCTATTGCCTTAATATGAATACTTTTCAAAAAAAATTTAAATTGGAGTAGTTTTCTTTTTTATTAGTACTTTTGGAGGCCCTTTGGTATGTGATTATTATAAAACTAAATATTTTACCATGAAATATGTTAAAAGATATTAGAAAATAAACAGTAACATGAAAATAGAGATTCCTGTTATTGACCCCTTTCACTTACTATGTGTATATAAACATGTATGCATACATGTTTATGTACACACATGTAAACATGTATGCATACATGTTTATACACACATGTGTACTATACATACATGTTTGTATGCACATAGTATATTATATGAACCTACAAATAAGATCATAAATCTCAGTGGCTTGTCATGTTAATATTTCTTGCTTGCACATGGCTTCTGAGGACTGTTGATGATCTGCAGCCTTGTTACCAACTTTACAGGGCTCCATTTGGCTTACAGGTCTTCTCTTTTACAAGTTACTCAGGATCTGTAGTGATAAGCCACTCTCTGCAGCATACTCTTCTTACACATGGCAGAGGGCAGGAAGTTCAGGGATGGGCAAAGAACGGGACCACAAAAAGTTAGTTTCTTCATGAGTGTTGTGTGTTTGATGTTCACGCAGATTTTGTTGGCCAAAGCAAGTAGCATGACCAGACCCCATCCTCTGGAGCAGCAATTACCAAACATTTGGGGAAAGCTTCTAACATGAATGAGCACAAGTCAAAGCAATAAATATTATAGTAACATAAGAAATTAGAAGAAACAAAGACAAATTATAAAAGGAAAAAAGAACCCAAAACTAATTAATATCCTTATAGATATTAAGATATTAACTGATTAATTATCCTTAGAGAGTTAAGGGAAGATACTACATTCATCAAATAAGGACTGACAAAAGGCCATCTGACAGGAAGAATTAGAGTAAGAAACTTTTGGAAAGTATAATATAATTAAAACAAAACAAAACAGGTAGAGTTTTGGAAAATGAAATTAAGGAATCTTCCAAACAAGAGGAAAACCAAAGAAATGGAAAACAGAAAAGTTGAAGATTTGAGGACCAATCCAACAGAATCAACATCCATCTAAAAAGAGAGAACAGAGAAAATGGGAACAATTTATTGAAGACATAAAATTTTTAAAAAATTGGGTTCGATCCTCAGTGCCACATAAAAATAAATAAATAAAATAAAGATATCTTATAAATAAATAAGTAAAAAGATAAATAAATAAAATTTAAAAGAATTTTTTTTGAATTGTCGAGGTAGGAAACTTCAGTTTGCAGAGGTATACTGTTAGGAGAGATTAACTTATGAAGTGTAAAATGTTCCAGACCAAAGGAAATTTTAGAATTTTTGGGATAAAGTGATGCTGTCAGAGATTTTGTATTTGGGATGGGACCGAAGAAAGAAAGGCTGGCATATTACTTTCTTTTTTTTTTTTTTTTTTTTTGATACTGGGGATTGAACTCAGGGGCACTCAACCACTGAGCCACATCCCCAGACCTATTTTGTGTTTTATGTAGAGACAGGGTCTCACTGAGTTGCTTAGCGCCTCGCCATTGCTGAGGCTGGCTTTGAACTTGCGATTCTCCTGTCTCAGCCTCCCTAAGTGCTGGGATTACAAGCATGAGCCACCGCGCCCGGCTTGGCATATTACTTTCAAATTTCAGGAATCAGAGCAGTGGTACATTCCTGCAATCACAGCTACTCTGGAGGCTGAGGCAGGAGAATTCCAAGTTCAAGGCCAGCCTATACAACTCAGTGAGACCCTCTCCGAAAAATTTTAGAAAGGGGATATAGCTCAATGGTAGGATGCTTCTCTAACATGTTCAACGCTCAGTACTGCAAAGAGTAAAGAAAGAAAAGAAAAAAAGTTCAGAAGTGAGAATAGCACTAGGCTCAGATTCTAGTGAAGCCATTGCTTCAGAATACTAAATGAATCTGAATTTCAACTTAGAATTCTGTGCTTAGCGAAACTATGAATTTGTGTGAGAGTAAAATAAAGATATTTTCAGAATTGCAAACTGATAGAAAATTTCATTCTTTGTAAAAAGATGTAATGGGGATGGTTTAACTAAGACTTCACTTTCTACTTTAAGGAGAAAATAATATTTAAGATTGAAAACTTAAAGAAGTAATTACATCTTCTAAGCAGGTATAGAAATCACAGAGTTAAGCCGGGCGTGGTGGCTCACTCTTGTAATCCCAGCACTTAGGGAGGCTGAGACAGGAGAATCGCGAGTTCAAAGCCAGCCTCAGCAATGGAGAGGAGCTAAGCAACTCAGTGAGACCCTGTCTCTACATAAAACACAAAATAGGGCTGGGGATGTGGCTCAGTGGTCGAGTGCCCCTGAGTTCAATCCCCAGTACCAAAAAAAAAAAAAAAAAGAAATCACAGAGTTGAAGCTGGGCGTGTTGGCACATGCCTGTAACCCCAGCACTTTGGGAGGCTGAGACAGGAGAGTGTGAGTTCAAAGCCAGCTCCAGCAATGGCAGGACACTAAGCAACTCAGTGAGACCCTGTATCTACATAAACACAAAATAGGGCTTGGGGAGACAGCTCAGTATAAAGCACTTGCCTAGTATGAATGAGGGTCTGCATAAAAAAAGTAAAAATAAAGTGATATTTTAAAAAATACACACAAAATAGGGCTGGGGATGTGGCTAAGTGGTCGAGTACCCCTGAGTTCAATCCCTGGTCTCTCCCCGCCCCCATAAAAAAGAAAAAAAAGAAAGAAAGAAATCACGGAGTTGAAATTGTTCACTTCTGCAGGCAGGATATGAGAAGTATTGGGTAGAAAAGCCTCATAATATTATGTGAGTTTTAAACTATGAACGATTACTTTGATAAAAATAAAATAAAAAATTTAAAGTTTAAAGCTTTATCTTTACTGACTACATTCCGTGAAAAGATATCAGTAGCAAAATGAAACAAAAACAAGCCTTTTTTATATAGTTGGAAAAATTTCTGCATAATTGAGTCAAAGAAGACTTGTTATGAAAATTAGGAAAATCTCAAAATTTGAAAATTAGGAAAAGCTGGGCTGTGGTGGCATGTATATACCTGTAGACCCAGCTACCTGGGATGCTCTCATGGAAGGATCATGTGAGCTCAGGAGTTAAGACAAACTTGAGCAACATAGGGTGACCTTGTTTCCAAAAAAGAAAAAAAAAAAAGAAAATCAGAAAATATTTAGGACTGAATAAAGAAAATGACACATATCAAAACATGAGGGATGCAGGTAAGACATTACACACAAAAAAAACAATATTTAGTTAAGGAGCAAGACTGAAAATTAATTAGTTAAATACCAAACCTTGGGCTGAGCCTGTGTAGCTCAGCGGCAGAGCGCTTGTGTAGCATGTGTGAGGCACTGGGTTCAATCCTTAGCACCACATAAAAATAAACAAAGGCATTCTGTCTGTCTACAACTGCAAAAAAAAAATGTAAATAAATAAATACATACTAAAGCTAGACCAAAAAAAAAGCACATAACTTCAAGGAAGAGGAGAAAAATAAAGATGAAAGAGTAGAAATTAATGAAGTAAAAAGAAGAAGAGCAAAAATATTTTAACACTGATTTTAAAAATAGTCTGGGCTAATAAGGTGGTGCTGTCCTGTGATTCCAGCAACTCGATGCCCAGGCAGGAGGATTGAAAGTTCAAAGCCTGCCTCAGCAGTTTAGCGAGACCTATGCAATTAACAATACCCTGTTTCAAAATAAAAAATAAAAAGCTCTGTGGATGTGGCTCAGTAGTTAAGCACTCCTGGGTTCAATCCCCAGAATGCCAAAAAAAAAAAAAAGGCTGAGAGAAGTGCAATGGTGCTCATGTGTAATCTCAGTGACCTGGGAGGCTATGGTAGAAATATTGCAAGTTCAAGGGCAGCAATTTAGCAAGACCCTGTCTCAAAAAAATAAGAAGAGCTAGGGATAAGCTGGGTGAGATGGCGCACGCCTGTAATACCAGCACTTTGGGAGACTGAGACATGAGAATTAAGAGTTCAAGGCCAGCCTCAGCAATGGCGAGGCACTAAACAACTCAGTGAGACCCTGTCTCTACATAAAGCACAAAATAGGGCTGGGATGTGGCTCAGTGGTCGAGTGCCCTGAGTTCAATCCCTAGTGCCAAAAACGTCTGAGAGAATATATATATATCTAGAAAGCATAAGGAACAAAAAGTGTCACATGGGCCTGGTGCGGTGGCACAGCCTGTAATCTCACTTACTTAGGACACTGAGATAGGAGGATCACAAGTTCTCAGCAATCTGGTGAGATCATGTCTTGAAGCAAGAAATAAAAAAGACGGAGGTGTAGCACAGTGGTACAGTGCACCTGGGATGGATGGATGGATGAATAGATAACAGACTAACTAAAAGAAATCAGAAGGTATTGGCTGAACTAATGGGGCAAAAATAGACGCACTTAACATGATAGATTTGTATTATATGTACAGATATATATTGAGTGTTTAATCTAGTCCAGATAATATTTTAAAAATATTTTTTTAGTTGTGGATGAACACAATACCTTTATTTATTTTATGCGATGCTGAGGATAGAACCCAGTGCCCCACACATGTGAGGCAAGTGCTCTACCACTGAGGCACAACCCCAGCCCTAGTTCAGATAATATTTTAAGTGCATCAAAAATATTAACTTGGGACAGAGGATGTTGCTCTGTGGTATTATGCTTACCTAGCATGTATGAAGCTCTAAATTCAGTCCCCTGCACTGCCAACACAAAGAAACAAAGGCATGAAAAATTAGCCAGGCAGTGTGGTACGTGCTGATAATTCTAGGATCTCTTGAGCCTAGAAATATGAGGCCAGCCTGAGCAACATAGTGAAATCCTTTTGAGAGAGTGTCTTATCTCTATAGATAAAGAAAACTAAGGTACAAAAAATGTTTAATTAGCTGGGCACGGTGACGCATGCCTATAATCCCAGCACTTTTGGAGGCTGAGACAGGAGAATCTCCAGTTCAAAGCCAGCCTAAGCAACACAAGGCACTAAGCAATGTGGCTCAGTGGTCGAGCGCCCCTGAGTTCAATCCCCAGTACCAAAAAATAAAAAATAAAACCCACCCAAAAATGTTTAATTAACTTAACTTGTCTAGGGTCACACAACTGGTAAGTGACAGAGCTGAAATTTAAACCCAAGCAGTTTAAATCAGAAGTCTGCACTTCTAATCACCACATTATGCTTTTATTTTTTTGGTAGTAGGGATTGAACCCAGAGATACTTTAACCACTGAGCCACATCCCCAGCCCTTTTATTTTGGGACAAGGACTCACTAAGTTGCTTAGGCCTCACTAAGTTGCTGAGCCTGGCTTTGAACTTGGAATCCTTCTGCCTCTGCCTACAATAGCTGGGATTTTAGGTGTGTGCCACTGTGCCCAGCTGGTTTTATTTTTTAATTAAATATTTGAAAAACTTAGTACATGTTACATATTTGAAAATCGAATGCTGTACAGTGAAATTTTGTTTGCCATTCTATCAAGTTTTCTTCTCTCAGCTCAACTCAAAAACAACCAGTTTCTTCTGTTTTCTTGCAAGACTATACCATATTTTTGTGACGTTTATGTACATAATTTTGAAGAACATAGAAGTTATGTGTTTAAGAACACAGAAGTACATACTATTGCCGTAGTTAATAGTCTGCACCTTTCTTTTCCCTTTAAATGTGTGTGTTTCTCTTTAAATACAAGGTCATAGGTGTACGAGGTCATTTATTTATCAGCATTAGTAGGACCTGAATCTTTCTTGATAAGGACACAGCTAACATACTATATAGTAAAGCCATTTCAAATAATAGGAGAAACAAGTCAAGGAAGGTTATGACGATGAATATACTATAATTTGACTTTTTATTTTTTTGTTCTGGGGAACAAACCCAGGGTGCTTTTACCGATGAGCTACATCCCCAGTCCTTTTTATTTATTTTTATTTTGACACAGGGTATTGCTAAATTGCTGAGTCTGGCCTTGAACTTGTGATCCTGTTGCAAGATTACAGGCATGCACTACTGTTCCTGACAACATAGTTCTTGAGATTTTTAGTAATATAACAATTTTTAGGTAATATACTAAGCAATTAAATATCCAGTACAAATGTTAGAATACCAAATCCTGCAGGTATGACTATATTGAATTATTGAATATCTATCAATATCTATTGGAAAATCATTGACTTTTATACTTTATAAAATTCTTTGGGTCAAAGTTATCCAGTTATTGTTCTTTAATTTATTGTCATTCTCCCTCCCCCCCTTTCTCTCTTTATTGTGGTACTGGGGATAGCACTCGGTGGTATTCCACTGAGCTCCTTCCCCAGTCCTTTTTATGTTTTATTTTGAGACAGGGTCTTGCTAAGGTGCTCAGGATGGCTTTAAACTTGTGAACTCCTGCCTCAGGCTCCCAAATCACTGGGATCACAGGCATGCATCACTGCATGCAGTCACTGTTCGCTTTGAGAATCAAATTCTTTGGCTGGGTTTGTGGCTCAGTGGTGGAGTGCTTGCCTAGTATGCATGAGGCACTGAGTTCAATTCTTAGCACGGCATATAAATAAATAAAAAGTCCATCAACAACTAAAAAATAAAAGAATGAAATTCTTATCTTATAAATATTTACAATTATTATGTCAATTAAATAGAAAAAACCAATAAGAAAATGAAGTTCTTATTTTTTCAGATTTTAACACATTGCAGAAGTGGTCTATCTAATAATGGAGTAAACATTGAATATACGATGACATCAGTAACTTTTATGCTTAACCTCATCAAACTTAATAATCATGCCAATTATAGCTAAACAAAATATCTTTTTCTCTGATATTGGCATTATTCTAGAATGGTAATTAAGCTACCTTAACCATTGTAAGGTCTAACAACCTCAGAAATAGTGGTTAAGGGTCCTGTAGAGTGGTATTTATGTGAAGAAGCACTAGTAGGTCTTAGCATTTTAAAGAGTATAGGTCTTAGCATTTAACATTTTGGTGGATGTTTAAGTTTTTTAGTTGTTTTATTTATAAGTGAGCTTATTATGTATTAAAAGGTTTACTACACAAGCAGAGAGATACATTGGATATTTAAAAAAGATCTCTAATTTGAATAGCAATGTAAATTATGTGTGTGAATAGGTATAAATTAGACTAACTGGCAATTAATTTATTATGGTATAAATTTGATAAGTGAAATTTGTCAAGAAGTACTTTTTCTCCAACTTACCATGAATTTCTACTTTATTAATAGTGTATATTTTGTAATTAGTATTGTATAATGTAACACTAATTACATTTATTAATGATTTTAAAAATCTTTAACTTGTGTTTTGTTTGAATTTCAGGTAATAACCCTTTCCAATACTTTGTATTTTGTTTAGTATGCCACTTTTTGGAAGTGGTCACTGTCAATATCTTGTTATGGTTTGATGGCCTTGGAGATTTAAAACCGAGTAAAAGTGTAAGCAGCCTTTCTTATTTAGTTATTAGTGTTAAATCCATTTTTGTTCCAAGCAGGAAAAGCTGAAAGTCGATTTACCATGAAATATGAGTTACATTAAAAACAGCTGACTTAGCAAGAACAGACTGGCCAATTCCACTAATGGAATTGTAACATTAAAATCCTGAAATGAGTCCCATTTAAAGTAGTGGGCTTTCATAGTTCATTAGGTCTTCTTGCCCAACTTTATTAATGTTAATATACCTGCTGTTTTAAAAATAAAACTTCAGTGAATTCCTATAGAAAACAAAGAATAAGTATCTTTTTCCCCTCAAAATTCCATATTATTTATTAATTCTTTAGTATTAATCATTAAGAATTCTTATAGATTCTCATCGTGTTCATATTTATTGTCCCCATAATCTATAATTCTCAAGAAAAAGTATTCATTCAGGCTTGGGGTGTAGCTCACTGTTAGAGTGTCTGCTTATCATGCCTGAGGCCCTGGGTTCATCCCCAACAACAACAACAAAAACAAAAGTATTCATTGACCCCTCAGATGTTCACAGATGTCTGATATTAAAAAAATAACCATCACAGATGGTCTGTTCAACTGAACTTCAGTTGATTTGTTATTATTTTCCAACATGATTACTTTAAGGTGTGGCACTTGTCTTTGGTGATGGTTTGCTACAGAGGTCTGAAATTTTCACTTAAGTTACTTTCAGAACTAGTTTGAGGCACATGAGAAAGCTTCGTTTTTATGTAAACAGTTTATAATTTATTATTTGCTTATTTTGTAAATTTGCACTTCTCATGATTTTGTACTTTTCCAAAAAAGCAAGTTCAGTTTTAGAAGGTGAAGATTTGACTTTAAGGTCATCCAAAATAATATGTCCAAAATAAGAGAAAGAAAGTCAAGAACATTTTGACCAATGTCAACATTGCTCTATAACATTCCAATGACAGTTTGAAACATTAGAATATACAAGTTTTGTATGATTGGCTAATTTCTTTATAATTATACCATATCTTTGATTTGTTAGACTGCCATGCTCTAGACCTTGTTAAAAATACATTTTAAAAAGATCAGTTACAAAGCTAACATTTTTGAGGGGTTTTTTTTTGGTAGCTTGATTTATAAAAGGGATTATTGTTTTGTCATGCATGTACATTTGGCAGATGAACATTAGATAATATTTTTTTTCGTTAAAACGACACACACTGAAGTTGGTTTTGTTCTTATACAGCAATAGAATACATGGTTAGTATTTTGTATTTGTTCATTTAAATAATTTATTAATTAATTTTTAAAAATATCATTGTTCAAATGATTGAGGTAACTGAGTTTGCTAAGTCATTGGTCTTTCCTGTATACAAAAGTATATAATCAGTATTCCATTTGGATTGAACAGATAGCACTTGTCTTTAATGATGGAGTAATTAGCTAAATTTTTCTTCTTGGGCATGAAGTTTTCTCAGAAGACTAATCCATATAGTATAATCAGCAGAGAGCATGACTTTTACGTTAAAACATTTTGTCTCTTGCTGCTTATATGACCTTCAGCAAGTTACATAACTTTTCAGCTTCTGTTTCCTCATCTGAAAAAAATGAGGACAATATCTACTTCCAAATTTATAATCAGAAATATTTGAAAAACTCTATGAACAGTATTGTATGTCAGGCATTTAATAATAAATGTTTCTTTTCCTGTCCCATCTTCATGTACTGGTAATTTGAGACTTAGGTCAAAAAAGTTAAAGAACTTTGAACCAGGTGAGGTGGCTCACTCCTGTAATCCTAGTGATTTAGGAGGCCAAGGCAGGAGGATCACAAGCTCCAATCCAGCTTGACAATTTAGCAAGACCCTGTCTCGCAATCAAAAATTAAAGGGAATGGGGGCAAAGGATGTACTGTATTGGTAAAGCGCTCCTGTGTTCAATCCCTAGTACCAGAAGGGAAAAAATAAAAAACTTTCTGAGCATTCACCTAAACTTGATTTGAAAAATTATTTTAGGATTAGTTTGCCATTTACTTCATACTAATCTCTCCAGTGCAGAAGGAGTGTTTGAGAAAGAATGATTTGAACATTGTAAATAGCCAACTGAATATAGTATCTTGAGCACACATTTTTGATAATTGTACCTAACATCTCCATAAAAGTGGTTTTTATTTATCTTCAATCACAGGCACAGGAACCTTAAAGATAGATTTTGTTGGAGAGCTGAATGACAAAATGAAAGGTTTCTATAGAAGTAAATATACTACCCCTTCTGGAGAAGTGCGCTACGCTGCTGTAACACAGTTTGAGGTATGTATTATTCTTGTCTAACATTATGATTTTTAACCATTTTACAAAACTTGATTCTATTATTTGGGGTAATTTTTGAGGTTAAGTGCCTTTAGACATAATTATATTCATGATTTAAGAATTTTTTTTATATTCAGCCATTGTATCTATTTACAAAATGGAGAGAATTAAGCGTGTGTGTCAGGGAATGATTATATATACATATAAGTACATGCATTCAGGGAATGAAATTTCAATACCTGAATTGTTGTCAGCTCCCTCTCCCCAGTACTGGGGATAAAACCCAGAGGCCCTCTATCACTGAGCTACATCCTTGTCCCCTGTACCCCAGTTTTCCCCCCCTGAGACAGGGTCTCACTAAATTGCACAAGACTGGCCTCAAACTTGTGATCTTTCTGCCTCTTGGCCTTACAAATCACTGAGATTACAAGCGTGTGCTACCATATCTGATTGAATTGCTTTTATCCTGTGTGCCTTTCTTAATTAAAATCATCCCTTTTATATTTGATAGCTATGTGTTTTCCTACTGCATTATTAGCTATTTTGTGTTTCTGGCATTTCTTTTGCTGGTACTACTGCTTTATGTGTGTGTGTGTGTGTTGCTGAAGAATGAACTGAGGGCCTCGCACATGCTTGGCAAGTATTCTACAACTAAGTTACAACCCCCAGCCCTTTTTTCATTTTGAGATGAAAATTATATTGTTCAGGATGGTCTCAAACTCGTGATACTCCTGTCTCAGCCGTCTGAGTGAATGTACTTGTAGGTGTGTGTCACCCACCATGCCTGGCTACTTGCTCCTTTGTTTATCTTACTTATAGTATTTGAAGTATAAGTTATATAAATTGTTTCAAATCTTCTAATGGTACTTTTATGTGTTAAATCTAATTAAATTTATTTCTGTAAATTTCAATATGAATAATGATAGAATTGATGATACCCATTTTTTGACTTCTTTGTTTATCCTTGGATTATTTGTTTTGAGTAACCTGAAATTTTAGATGCAGTTTAGTGCAATTTATTTTACCTGGTATATCTTCTCTTTAAAGACTTTTAAACCTTCTGGGGTTTTTTGGGGATGGTGGGGTGATGGGGCACATGTTGGGAAGGGTACTAGAGATGGAACCCAGGGGCACTTAACCACTGAACCACATCCCCAGCCCTTTTTTGTATTTTGTTTAGAGACAAGGTCTTACTCAGTTGCTTAGGGCTTTGCCGGGTTGCTGAGGCTGGCTTTGAACTTGAGAGCTTCCTGCCTCAGCCTCCCGAGCTGCTGGGATTACAGATGTACACCACTGCACCTGGCTTCTTCTGTTTTAATAACATTTGTCACTACTATTTAGGCTTAATTTTTTTTTTAATGATTCCAAAGCTTGTTTCTATCTCTTTGAACACTTTATCCTGGAATGTTGATTGGAGTATGTATCCAAAACAAGTTTTTTTTTTTATTTTATTGTATTTATTTATTTTTTTTAGTATCAGGGATTGAACCCAGGGTCACTTAACCACAGAACCACTTCTCTAGCCCTTTTTTATTTTTTATTATTTATATATATATATATTTTTTTTTTAAACCTTAATTTTATTTATTTATGTATTTTGTATGTGGTACTGAGGATCGAACCCAGTGCCTCACGCATGCGAGGCAAGTGCTCTACCACTGAGCTACAACCCCAGCCCCTATTTTTATATTTTTTAGTTAAATATGGATGCAATATCTTTATTTTGTTTGTTTGTTTGTTTGTTTTTGTTACTAGGGATTGAACTCGGGGGTATTCGACCACTGAGCCACATCCCCAGCCCTATTTTGTGTTTTTTTATGTAGAGACAGGGTCTAACTGAGTTGCTTAGCGCCTTGCTGTTACTGAGGCTGGCTTTGAAGTCGCGATTCTCCTGTCTCAGCCTCCCAAAGTGCTGGGATTACAGGCTTGTGCCACCATGCCCAGCTTGTTCGTTTATTTTTATGTGGTGCTGAAAATCGAACTCAGTGCCTCACATGTGTGAGGCAAGCACTCTGCCACTGAGCCACAACCCCAGCCCCTCTTTGTTGTTTGGTTTTTTTTTTGAGACAGGGTCTTAATAAGTTACTTAGGACTTCTTCTGAAGCTGGCTTTGAACTTGGAATTCTCCTGCCTTGGCCTCCTGAGCTGCTGGGATTATAGGCATGTGCCACCATGCCTGGCCTCCAAAATTTTTTTAAAAGAGAGGATGTATGTGTGGTATAATTCCTGAGCCTTTACATATCTGAAAATCTTTTATTTGCCCATATACATAATCAGTTTTACTGGGTATATAGATTTGTTGATGAAAAACAAAAAATAAGCAGCTCTTACTACTTCGAAACTGACCTGGCACTCACAGCTGGTCCATGTTTTTCTCCTGTTGGACATAAACAATATCACGGAATACCAACCTCAGACAAAGGAAATCTGAGACCATGATAAAGTGAAACTCAAAACAAGAACACTTCATAATTTCATCTAGGCCTAGACAAAATCAAGGTCATTGTGCTACTCACAAAATACCAGATATCTCCTTTTGTCTGTTAAAATGTGTGGCTACTGCTTTTTTTTATCCATTACTGTTTTATACTTGCTCTAGTCTGCCCTCTCTATAGATTTTTTTTTAAATACCCACTCAGAATTACCCTTGCTTGCTCATGTGCACTTTCTCTTTCTCTCTTTTGTGGCACTGAGGATAGAATCCAGGGGCGCTCTACCATTGAGCTATATCTCCAGGCTTTTTTTAAAATCTTGGTCTCTTTAAGTTGCTCAGGCTGGCCTCAGACTTGCGATCCTTGTGCCCCAACCTTCCAAGCGGCTGGAATTACAGGTGTGTGCCAGTCTGTGCAGCTCCTGCCCATGCTTTCTGATAGCACTCAATCTGGAGTGAATCTCTGCTTCCTAGGCCCAAATCACCCAGCCAAATCATATAAAAGGATGCTGAGATACCCTGTAGTTCCCTATGGTGTGAGTTCTTGTAACAGTAGTAAGCCCAGTTTGTTCAACTATAAGAATAATACAATTAGCTTAAAATATTTCCCTTTCAAAAGTCTACAGGGGCTGGAGTTGTAGCTCAGTGGCAGAGCACCTGCCCAGCACGTGTGAGGCACTGGGTTCAATCCCAGCACCACATAAAAACAAATAAAGGCACTGAATCCATATAACCAAAAAAAATATTTTTAAAAAAAAAGTCTATAAATATTTTTCCAAAGTCATTCACACCTCATTTTGTCAAGCGGAATCACAGA
Organism: Geosciurus inauris; assembly: GCA_004024805.1. NCBI lineage: Eukaryota > Metazoa > Chordata > Mammalia > Rodentia > Sciuridae > Geosciurus > Geosciurus inauris. The sequence goes on along the minus strand of PVHX01027020.1, from coordinate 937 downwards.
CTAGAATATTTATTCTCCTTTGTAGGTAACACATTATTTTGTTTTGCTTTGTTTTCTTCCTTGTCAAATTATTTCTTTTAGAGGGGCAGATGGGTACCAGAGATTGAACCCAGGGGTGCTTAACCACTGAGAAACATCCCCAGCCCTTTTTGTATTTTATTTAGAGACAAGGTCTTACTGAGTTGCTCAGGGCCTCACTAAATTGCTGAGGCTGGCTTTGGACTTGAGGTCCTCCTGCCTTAGCCTCCTGAGCCTCTGGGATTACAGGTGTGAGCCACCGTGCCCAGCGTCAAATTATTTCTTGATCTTGAAAATTAAAAAAAAAAAATTATCAGGTGTTCACTTTTCATTAATTTTGCATATTGGTGAACCCTGTTGATTTTTCAGATTCAGATCTTCCTTCAGTGTAGCATAATTTTTCTGTTACATCTTTATTGTAGTATCTGTTGTGATCTCTTCTTCAGGAACATTAGTTAGTAATAACTTTAGCTTTTGTTTCTATCCTTCAATTGAACTTTTCATTCCCTTCATCACTTTGTCCTTTGGACATTTTAAAAACTTAAATCTTTTTTTTAAATTTTTTTAAATTGTAGATGAACACAATACCTTTACTTTATTTATGTGGTGCTGAGGATCGAACCCAGTGCCCCCCACACATGAGGCAAGCAATCTACCACTGAGCCACAACCCCAGCCCAAAAACTTAAATCTTGTTATCTATTTATTTATTTAATATTCTCTAGTATAAATTTATTTCTCTACTGCTGCTGCTTCTAATTTAAAATTTTCTGTACTATAATTTCTTTCATTGCATCATATTTTCAAATATCTTATATATTCAATGATAGAATCATAATTTACTTAAATTTGAGAGTGCAGTCAGCTAGCCATCTAACATTTTAGTCTGGTTTTTTTTTTTTTTTTTTTTTTTTTTTTTT
>PVHX01027019.1:0-10238 GCA_004024805.1 Geosciurus inauris | reverse complement strand
TAAATTGCTGAGGCTGACCCTGAACTCACAATCCTTCTGCCTCAGCCTCCTGAGCTGATGGGATTACAGACATGGGCCACCACACCCAGCTCATTCTTTTAAATAAAAATGGTGACTCGACTTCACATTTTGGGCAAAGCACTGGAGATCTGCTACTAATCATTTTAGATGTGGTCCTTGATCCCCTGCTCCAAACTTTTGGTCTAAGGTACAATGTGGAAGATAAAACTACTGCACTGTGTGATCATGTGTAGGAAAGGTACAGGGATCCATGAGTATTTAAGAGGAGATATAAAGTTATTGGGGGACCAGATGAAGAGAGATATCCATATTGAGTTGTGAGAAAGGTATGGATGTTAGCCATGTGGGTGCGGAGAGAAAAGGAGAGAATTTCAAGCTAGAGAGTACCTGGCACATGACCCATCACTGTATCTCAGGTGCCCTGCACTGTATCAGGTACATGCAGCTATGAAGCAATTTTGAGAGAGACAGACAGAAATCTTTTCACCATTGCATATTGGAGCCCTGTCAATTACTTCTTTGTTTTTCCTGTTTGAAGTAAAGATCTCATATGTGACATTCAGTCCCCCATGCACAAGTTTAAATTAGTACCATTCTTCCTCCAAGATTTTCTGTATTATTAACATAAATCTTCCTTGGGAGGAAGGAGGCTGCACCTATAATAACAGTGTTTCTAATGTTCGAGTATTACTGAGCTGTTCATAAGGACTCCACAGTCATAAAGGACAAACATCTTTTTTTGAAAAAAATGCCAATTATATAGTTTATCTGCTCTTTTTTTCTGACTGGACAGATTTTTTGATCCCTGACTTTATTTATTTATTATTATTTTTCTTTCTTTCTTTTTTTAGTTGTAGATGGACACAATATCTTTATTTTTTTTATTTTTATGTGGTGCTGAGGATTGAACCCAGTGCCTCACACATGCGAGGCAAGCGCTCTACCACTGAGCTACAATTCCAGCCCCAGTTTATTTATTTTTATTTTTTATTTTTTTAGTGCTGAGGGTGCTCAGTACTTAACCTAGAGGTGCTTTACCACTGAGCCACATCCCCAGTCCTTTTTATGCTTATTTTGAGACAGGGTCTCTCTAAGTTGCTTAGGGCCTCACTAAATTGCTGAAGCTGGCCTTGAACTTGCGATTCTCTTGCCTCAGCCTCTTGAGCTGCTAGGATTATAGGTGTTCACCACTGTGCCTGGTGATCCCTCAGTTTATTTTAAAGGTACATAGAATCTGATATTTACAGTAATTTAATTATTCCTTTAGTCATTCAACAAATAGAAAGGAAGTTTTCCCTTAGTGTTAGGCACCATGTTTGGTACTAGAACTATAAAGATGGGGGAGGGAGGGCAAAGGAGACACAGCTAGAGAAGACACAGGGAGGTTGAAGGGTCAATTGTGCTGGAAGGCAGGTGATATCAGGGCCAAACTTACTGAGAAAGGTCCAGTACAACTACACTTGAAGAAAAAAACATAAGCTTTCAATTTTATAAAATGACATCTGCCAAAGGCACATCAAGTATGGTGCCTGAGAGGAACTTCTAGGGCTTTCAACATATATTTCTGGGCACACAATACACTTCATGAATTTTCTTAAATTAGTGTTTTGAAGATACAGCTATTTGCCAATGGTATATTTTGGTTAAATTAAAGCAAGAGAGATAACAACACAAGGGGCTTTACTTTTTCTGATATTTTACTGTTTTCATTTCACCTGACAACCAATTCCAGTATCAATGTTATTGTCTTTTGAAACTGCCCTAGTTGTGCCCAACTCTACCTTCTCACATTAGTTGACCTACAACTAATGTATCTTTTCCTTTTCTTCCCAAAGGCGAGAGATAGTTGGGGTGGTGGAACCTGTGCCTCATGATGAAACATACTGTGACCCCGCAACTCTATTCCATGTTGCTAATGATTACTCCTTTATCCGGTAAATGACAGTTTTCTTCTGTTTAACTTCTAGAATTTGTGGACAGCCATGCTATGACAGATAAATAGGGCTCAATGAAGTGATAATTACAATTTTCCTTTCTCCACCTCCCACCTAAAACTCAATATACATGATCAATTTTTAATTCAGTTTAATCCAACATGGTTTGTTTAAAACTTGTGGGAGATCATTTCCTCATCATCAAGGAATCAATAATACTATTGAGAGAAACAAAAGTACTTTTGTTTGTTTTCTTTTTACTGGCAGAGTTCACCATGTATTGAAAGAGCATTTTAAACTTGAAGTCTAAAAACATATGTTCTTTTTAAAAAATTTTTAGTTGTAGATAGACAAAATTTTATTTTATTATTTCCACATGCATGGGTTCGAGCCTCAGCACCATATAAATAAATAAAATTTTGTCTATCTACAACTAAAAATGTAGTGTCCCAGGCATGCAAGGCAAGCACTCTATCACTGAGCCACAACCCCAACCCCCAAAACATATGTTCTTAATCTATTATCCCTAGATCTTAGATTTTCCAGACCTCAGTTTCTGTATTTGTGGAATGGAAATATTCCTGGCATGCCATGAGGACTGATTGGCATTATTTATATGAAAGAACTATAAATCTGTAAAACAATACTAATGTGAGCAAACAGCAGAATAATAATTCCACCTTGTATTTTTTATAAATGTTTTTATTAGTGCATTAGCAGGGTTTGTTTTGACATCATCATTACTGTCTTATCAACTAGTACATAAAAATGCAGGTAGATTATGATGAATGTATAGAATTCATGTTTGGGTTTTCCTGGAGAAAGACATTTGACTAATATCTCTTTAGTTACTTGGGCCCCAGAATTTAAATATATGCCCCAATCTATGACTCTACCACAAGAACTAAACAAGGGACGGCCTTTTTTTGTTTTTCTTTGTCTCTTGCACAGATATTACACAAGGACCATTTACCAATTCCAGTTTCAAGAAGCCCTTTGTCAAGTAGCTAAACACGAAGGCCCCCTGCACAAATGTGACATCTCAAATTCCATCGAAGCTGGGCAGAAGCTGCTGTAAGAAATGTTTCAAAATGTTGAACCTCTCCTAGTGTCCAATATAGCTCATTTCTGTGCCTGTTTTGAATTCGATTTCTTTGTTCTAAAAAAGAAATTTGGAGCCTCAAAATTTCCTCATTCACAAAGTAAATGTTTAATTTGTGGTCAGACAGGAACCTAGCTCACGAAATGGCTGGATGAGTCATCTCTCTCCATGTCAGAACTACAGAGATTGAGGGATAAATCCATCCATTAATATACCTAATTTTCTTATCTACTGGGAGCAAATTTAGCTAAGTGAAGAAAAGAAATTATAAATCATAGATGTAAATATATGTACATGTGGAATCCCTCAAGAGGCTCTAAACCCCCTCTTTTTTCATGTAGTAATATGCTGCGTCTTGGAAAATCAGAACCCTGGACCTTAGCATTGGAAAATGTGGTAGGAGCAAAGAATATGGATGTAAGACCACTGCTTAACTACTTTGAACCATTGTTTGTCTGGCTGAAAGACCAGAACAGGAATTCTTTTGTTGGGTGGAAAACCAGCTGGAGTCCTTGTGAGTACACTGAGTTGACATATTTTGCATTGCTCCCCTGTCTGCCACCCCTAGTCTCCTTTGGCCCCAGTTTTATGAGGGTGGTAACACAGCTGAATGCATGTTCCCTCTGTGAAGAACCTGCTTCTGACTCTGCTTCAAACTCTTTCATGTGTTTTATTAGTCTCATGTTTAAAACAAGAGTGTAACAATCTCCAAACCACTGCACTTGAATCTTCTCTTCAAAGACAATTTTAACACTATAGCCTCTTCTTGGCAGTTACTTTCATATGTCTAAATTATATTGTTATCTTCTTTTTAATATTTTTTTTAGTTGTAGATGGACATACCTTTATTTATTTGTTTTATGTGGTGCTGAGGATTGAATCCAGTGTCTCACACATGCGAGGCAAGTGCTCTACCACTGAGCTACAATCCCAGCCTGTATTATCTTCTAATAAGTTTTAGACCTTCACTTCTGTCTCTTTTTCCACTTCCATTTCTCATTTTTCCCAGTAAAGCTTGATCATGATTTTTAGTAAAGCAGTTATCAGTGTTTTTCATAATTTTGCCTACAGAATCAAGTAATATACCATTTGGTGTCCTTTCTCATGTGACTTGTTTGTTCCAGAATTTTGACTTGTCTCGATTTTTTTCAGCATACCTAATTTGCCACCTGCATTATGTTTGGTTTTTCTGAGTTATTCCAACATATATATTCTCAGCCTTGTTTTCTCCCCCTGGAAACTTTCCTCCTAGAGTCTTGGACCCTCCTATCTCACTCAGACCCCAGTGTTCCTTGTGAGTCATCTTTTTGTTGTTCTCCTGGGGAGAACTCTCTGTTTCCTGAATCCCATGCCTTCTTAACTTGGATTATCTCTTGTTTTGTTGGCACACAGGCTCCAGGTGACTGTCTGAGCAAGGCCCATGGGGGTAGGAGGATCAACTGTTCCCTCAAGTGGCTTTAACCACACCCTGAGGCTATTGCCCTTGTTTTCAGCCCAGCATCCCCTTCCCACCCTCTGCTGTACCTGAATTCAAAGCTTCGCTAGGATTCTCTGGCTCTTTTGGGTCTGGATTCCCTCTGTGTTCCCATCAGGCCACGGCTTCCTGTCCTCTGAGAAAGCAGTCACCCTTCTCCCATCATTTCTCATTTTCCAAAAGTGTGTTTATACCTTTTAAAAAGTTCCTTTACTTATCACCTTTGTGGGACCTTGGGAGGGAAAGGAAGTAAACACATGTGGTCAATCTGTAACCAGTAGTCTCCAATTTCTCTTTAATCAGATGCTGACCAAAGCATCAAAGTAAGGATAAGCATAAAATCAGCTCTTGGAGAAAAAGCAGTGAGTATTCCTGACATTGCCTTCATTATTTTCCAGCACACTCTCTTCCCTTAAATAGGACATAATCAGCCCAATCCAGTATGACCTAAAAAAAGAAATGCTACAACCAATTCCTTATTGGATAGGCCATGCCTACTTGTTACTTATTATCTTTTTTTAAATATTTTTGTTTGTTGTAGATGAACACAATATCTTTATTTATTTTATGTGGTGCTGAGGATCGAACCCAGTGCCTCACGTATGCAAGGCAAGCGCTCAGCCGCTGAGCCATAGCCTCAGCCCCGTTACTTATTATCTTAAGGTTGTTCTGAAGCACAATGTGAAAACATCTGTACCATTTCTTAAACATTGAAATCCCATCCTTCCAATTAACTTCTCACCATTACTTGTATTGGAGGACGAGGACATGGTTATATTTCTAGAGGATGTCTCCTTTAGAAGCAGTATCTTTAGAGGGTTTTCTTTGTTTTGGTTTAGTCAGTTATCTACAGATTGTCTTTATTCAGAGTGGTCCATGGATCAACAGCGTTCAAATCTGAAAGCTTGTTAAAAATGCAGGCCCTCAGGTCCCAGCCCTGTACCTGCTTAACCAGAATCTGCATTTTAGCAAGCCCGCAAGGTAATTTGTGTTCACAGACAGTAAAGCCTGATGAGCTGTGATTTCAAACACTATTTCTCAAGCTTGGCCACACATTGGAGCCGCATGGGAAGTTTTCAAAATAATATATGGGCTCCATACCCACAGATTCTGCTTTAATTGCCCCAGATGTGGTATCAAGAATTGGGAATTAAGGAATCTCACTATTATGTGTAATTGTAATGCACCAATGAAAAAACATAAAAAAGAAACCTGCCAAGCCATGTGAAAATACAAAACAGCCCAAACCAAACCAAAAGAGAATTGGGCATTAAGAGTTTTAAAAGCTCTCAAGGGGATTCTAAGTTCAGCAAAGTTCAACACTGACTTAGACTCCTATTATGTGCATTAGTTGAGTCAGCTGTTGGCTTCTGAACACCTGTCTCAAGCGAACCAGCCTAAGGAAGTACAGCAGCAGCTTTGATTGGGAAAGAGGACAGGAAATCTCCGGCAGATGGGGATCAAAGGCTTGGGTGGCAACCTCAAGGCTTTGCAGGTTTAGAAGCCAACCTGGGGTTACTAGATAAAAAAAGTCCAAGGTGCTACAGAAAACTGTCATCTCATCATAGATCCAAAGATGAAAAGTTAAATATTGTCCAAGACTCAAAAATGTTTTTAATATAGTTTTCATAGATAAATTAGACATCAAAATATAAATAAAACAGGAATGAAAAATGAATATTAAGAAATAACAAAAATAGAAGTTTTCGTCCCAAACTCTGAGTTCATGTTCCTATTTCTTAATTGGATGTGAGATTTTTTTCATCTTTGCCATACTTTATTAGCTCTCTCTTGGTCTAATAAGTTTTAATTACTCATGACAGATCAGAATTCTTTTCAGTTGCCAGGCGTGGTGGTGCACGCCTTTAATCCCAGCGGCTGGGGAGGCTGAAGCAGGAGGATCATGAGTTCAAAGCCAGCCTCAGCAATTTAGTAAGGCGCTAAGCAACTCAGTGAGACTGTCTCTAAATATGACACAAAACAGGGCTGGGGGTGTTGCTCAGTGGTTAAGTGCCCTGGGTTCAATCCTCAGTACCAAAATAAAATAAATGAATTTTTTAAAAAAGATTCTTTTCAACTGTCTTCTTTTTTAAAAAAAGTATGGGAATTGAACTCAAGGGCACTCGACCACTGAGCCACATCCCCAGCCCTATTTTGTGTTTTATGTAGAGACAGGGTCTCACTGAGTTGCTTAGCACCTTGCTTTTGCTGAGGCTGGCTTTGAACTCGTGATCCTCCTGTCTCAGCCTCCCAAGCTGCTGGGATGACAGGCATTCACCATGGAGCCCAGCGTCTTTTTTTTTCTTGATATTTGTGCTCATATTCTCCATGCTGTGAGAAATTGGCTAATAATCTTCAGAGGGTTTGATAGTATAATGTTCTGAGGCCAATTCAGTAAGCAACAGTCAGCTTTGATGAGATCAGAACTATAATTTTCGTGCATGTACACATCAGGACCAGAATATTTACCCTATTCAAGTTATATTCTGGTGATTATTAGTCAGATCTATGGCCTTATTTTGAGGACTCAGACTTTTAAAAAAATTAATTGTGGAAGTAGTAACCAGAACATTATTAGTAACAATGTTAATAATATCATTATTACTATTCAAGAAACTCCCTTCTCCTCAAACCTGGATGAAGACAAATTGAGATGAAAGTAATAATTTGGTGAAATCATGTTTGGTCTGAAAGAGAAGCAGAAACAAGTCTTGTGCCAATCCTTGATCTCTACTGCCATCTACTGGAGAAAAGAGTGAAGTTTTTTTTCCTTTTTAATCAGGTCTTCAAAGGCTATGCGTTTGCCAGCCATTTGTTCAGAATCAGAAAACAAGAACAGATTACCTTGATATTTACAACACATAATTTTTATTTTGAACCCAAAGTTTCTTTCTTTTTCTTTTCTATTTATATACATTGAGAACTTACTATAAAAATAGTGAGAACTGCCGGGTGCGATGGTGCACGCCTGTAATCCCAGCAACTCAGGAGGTGAGGCAGGAGGATCGTAAGTTCAAAGCCAGCCTCAACAACTTAGTGAGGCCCTAAGCAACTTAGCGAAAGCCTGTCTCAAAATAAAATATAAAGAAGGACTGGGGAATGTGGCTCAGTGGTTAAGTGCCCCTGGGTTCAATTCCCAGTAGCAAAAAAAAAAAAAAAGAAAAGAAAAGAAAAAAGAAAAAATCAGTTTATCTCCAAAATACAGACATTTTAAGTAAAACCTACAAATTTTGGTTGACCCCATCTATAAACCTATCCTCAGGATGCTCATTTCAGTTTAGATCAAACTAAATGAAAGGGTCAGTGCGCCCAATGGTTCCTAAAGCACAGTTGCCTGAAAAGCAGCATTATTACCACCTGGGAACTGATTAGAGATGCAAATTTGGGGTCTCATTCCAGACTTTCTGAATCAGAAATTTCGAGGGTGCTTTAAGCCTCCAGGTGATACTGCTGAGTAGTCACGTTGGAAGTCACTGGCTTAATGAATAGCAAGAATCCTTGGAATATTAAAATAATGTTTGAGGAATATTGACCTTTAAATATGTCCTAGGATTCCTAATAAACAGTGTCTATCTTTTCATTTTGCAGTACGAATGGAATGACAATGAGATGTACTTGTTCCGGTCATCTGTTGCTTACGCCATGAGAGAATATTTTTCAAAAGTCAAAAAACAGACGATTCCTTTTGGGTGAGTTGATTTGCTGAGTTCTCAGGTTTTTCAACCAGCAATTCTCTTACTCTTGAATCTAAGGAAATATTGGGCTTAAACTTTCTTCAAATTAAGAAAAGACTCCTACTAGGGCTGGGGCTGTAGCCCAGTGGTAGAGCGCTTGCCTAGCACATGTGAAGCACTGGGTTCGATCCTTAGCACCACATAAAAATAAATAAAAAACAAAGGTATTACAAAAAGGAAAAAACCTACTAACTTTTAAACTTCTTTGGCATACTGAAGTTTGGTTCACTCTAGGGATAATTGTGGTTTATTTAACTTGTAGATAGCAAGAACATTGTTCTTTTTATAAATATTTTATTTTTTAGATGTTGATGGACCTTTATTTTATTCATTTATTTATATGTGGTGCTGAGAATTGAACCCAGTGCCTCATACATGCGAGGCAAGTGCTCTACCACTGAACCACAACCCCAGCCTAAGAACATTGTTCTTATTAAGCAGCTCATGCTGCCTCACTCTCTCTTGTTCAAATACTCTCATCAACACTTAGCACTGAAAGAAAAAAAAAGAAATTTCCACTTTCATGGAGCTTATATTCTGGTAGTGTGTGTGTGTGTGTGTGTGTGTGTGTATGTGTGTGTGTGAGAGAGAGAGAGACAGAGAGAGCTAAGTGAGATATGACAGGATTGAAACCAGAGTTTTGCATTAAGACTACATTCCCTGCTTTGCCAATTTCCTTCCATGGACAACAAAGGAAGGGAATTATAAATGAGTAGGATTTATTTAAGTGAGAAGAGATAGACCTCTTGAGATGCTGTAGGGGGCCAGATAGCAAAAAAACCCATGTTGGTATGTTAGCTTAGTGGCTTACATGGTTTTGTGGTATGAGCATGCATCAATTTATGTAAAACAGGCATTGAAAAATTGCCAAGGCTATTGGCTGTGTCCTTGGGTCTGAGTTTTAATCCTTCCCATAACTCCCATTTGGGTTTACTCCCACCTTTCGGTTTTCCCCCCTCTCTGGGACAAAGGAGTTGGTTGGAGTGTTCCCACAGGAAAGCCTCACGGTCTTTTACTTTTGACATAGGCATTGATGGTGCCCATTAATATTTCTAAGGGTTAGCCTCTAGATATGGTCTCTGCCTTTGAATAAGACCTTAACTGGGTCCCATTGCATGACCACTATCTATTCTTATTCAGACTTACATGGTAATAAGTGCTAAGGAGAAAGATACAATAGGAAAAAAAGATTGGGGAGTGCTGGGGAGTGGAGGAGCAGTTCAATTTTAACCAAAATGGTCAGAAAAAAACTCCACTAATATTTGAGCAAATATGTGAAGCAGCAGAGAGATCCAGCAATGCAGATGGTGGGAGAAAATGTATCAGCTGGGGGCAGGCACAGACTCTGAGGAAGGACTGTCCTTCACCTGTTCAAGGACCAGAAAGAAAGCCAGTATAGCTGGAGTGGTGTTTCCTAGAAGACAATTAGGAGATGTGGTCAGGGCGGTGTTTGGGCCTGGAGGGTAAGAATGGGTAAAGAAAGTTCATGTGGGCCTTGAAGGCCATTCTACAAATTTTGGCTCATGTTCTGAGAGAGATAGGTATTGATTCAAGGACTACAGCACCAAGATCCATCTTAGATTTTACTTGGAGCACTCTGGCAGCTATGACAACACAATCTTGTCACATTCTATACTAAACCCTACTTTTTCCCTTCACCCATGGGTGCAACACAATGTTTTGGCTGGGTGTGGCTGGAGTAGAGAGTATCAATACCATCTTTGTCCCCGGTACTAAGCCATCTTGCCTACTAAATTTTTTATCACAATCCCAAGTCACCAATGATTTCTTGCTGATTCTCTTGAGTCGTTCAGTTGGAAATCTTTCTATCATTGAAAAAAATATGGGTCTTATATGGTAAAGGAACAAATAGTGCCAAAATGTGATATTACAACACTTATGTGGTTGATTTCATGTGTTTGGGGCATTGGCAAAGTTCTTTGGATGATTGTCTCCTCCCGTTGTCCCTGCTG
>PVHX01027018.1:0-19962 GCA_004024805.1 Geosciurus inauris | reverse complement strand
ATAAAACACAAAATAGGGCTGAGGATGTGGCTCTGTGGTCGAGTACCCCTGAGTTCAATCCCTGGTACAAAAAATAAAAAATAAAAGAAATAATTGAAGCCGGGTGCGGTGGCTCAAGCCTGTAATCTCAGCACTTAGGGAGGCTAAGACAGGAGAATCGCGAGTTCAAAGCCAGCCTCAGCAATGGCAAGGTGCTAAGCAACTCAGTGAGACCCTGTCTCTACATAAAACACAAAATAGGGCTGGGGATGTGGCTCAGTGGTCGAGTGCCCTTGAGTTCAATCCCCAGTACCAAAAAAAAAAGAAAGAAAGAATTAAAATGATCAGGCAGTTTTTTCTCAGTTCTCCTTGATCAAAGTATATGCCTAAGATTGGGTACTACATAAGAGTTTTGCATCTGTTGTTCCTTCAGCCAGTATCCCAAGTACTTCTCAAACATCTCACCAGGATTAGGTGTTTCTCCTATTGAAGATACTTTTTGTAATATTTTACCTCAAACACAACCCAATCACTTCCTCTGGGCTTATTCACATGATCTAAGAAACGTTAGTTGTGTTAGATTTGAGAAGTCTTATGTTGATCTCTAACATAGTATTTTTCTAAGTAGTTATCAAAGCTAATTTTGACTAACCTCACTTTGTTTTTTGTTGTTGTTGTTGTCGTCATTTGTTTTTGTACCAGGGATTAAACTTGGGGGCACTCAACCACTGAGCAACATCCCCCTCCCTGTTTTTTGTTTTATGTAGAGACAGGGCCTCACTGAGTTGCTTAGCACCTCGCCATTGCCGAGGCTGACTTTGAACTTGAAATTCTCCCGTCTCAGCCTCCCAAAGTGCTGGGATTACAGGCTTGTACCACCGCGCCCAGCTTGACTAACCTCACTTTCACTACATATAATACACTGTCTATGGAACCTAATACTATGAAAGACAGATTGCGCTATACTGTTTTACTAGATGAACAGTCTGTCCTTTGAGTTTCTATAATACCTTATTTTTATGACTCAGATGATATATTTGCTGCCTGTTTCACAGCTAGCTGTGTGTTCCTGTTTTGTCTCACCTATTGGAAAACAGAAATTGTGTCTTTGATCATGCTTGGTAGATGAACAGTCTGTCCTTTGAGTTTCTATAATACCTTATTTTTATGACTCAGATGATATATTTGCTGCCTGTTTCACAGCTAGCTGTGTGTTCCTGTTTTGTCTCACCTATTGGAAAACAGAAATTGTGTCTTTGATCATGCTTGGTATTTAGCGTGTTTTTTGTATGATATTCATTTATGGGATGAATAGACATTTCCATATGCCTTATTTATGCTTAAGCCTAAGTGAGAAATAACCCAGAAGCCATAGCCTTTCACTCACCACCCACTGGTCATCCACCTTACTACTATCTCTCTCCCACAGCTCTTCCGACGTGTAGCAGCAGCTTTGCCTGGAATGGAAAGCACACAGGACAGAAGCAGAGAAGATAGTATCCTTTTTGGTTTTGTATGTTTTCCCAGAAAAATGTTATTGTTGATACTAGTCTTCAGAGTTCTCCTTTGCTGGCTAAGGAATACTGTGCCATTTCCTTTTACAGCCAGGAATTGATGACTCAGTTGGACAAAAACTCAGAGGTCTTCTACACAAGTGAGGTCTACCATTAAGTATTATTTGCAACCTGCTGCTCACTGTAATTATTCAGTGAAGAGTGTTGGTTTTTGTTTGATTTTTGATAGGTAGCAAACAGAATCCCAGTCTCCTGCTTCTTTGAGTTCCATTGGCTCAGAGGTTTTTCCCCATAAGCTATCCTTTTCTCTTCCTACCTTTTCTAACATTTGAGCTCTCTACTTAGCACAGGCAAGAAATAATTCAATGTAATTTTATCATGGACTCTATTTTCAGAAACAAAACATAATGAAACACATCTTTTTTTTGTTTTGTTTTGTTTTGGGTTTTTTTTTTGATACCAGGGATTGAACTCAGGAGTACTTGACCACTGAGCTACATCCCCAGCCCTATTTTGTGTTTTATGTAGAGACAGGTTCTCACTGAGTTACTTAGCGCCTCACCATTGCTGAGGCTGGCTTTGAACTTGGGATTCTCCTGTCTCAGCCTCCCAAAGTGCTGGGATTACAGGCATGCACCACCACGCCCGGCTGAAACACATCTAATAATCAGTTATTTCCAAGTATTTTGAATTTTTAAAAAATTTTTCTGTAGTTGTAGGTGGAATGCCTTTATTTTATCTGCTTATTTTTATGTGGTGCTAAGGATCAAACCCAGTGCCTCACACATGCTAAGCAAGCGGTCTACTACATAGCTACAGCCCTAGCCTCCAAGGGTTTTGAATTTTGATGTTTCATTTTTTTGTTCTATGTTTTATATTTATCTCCTAACATTTTTCCATATGTAGACATTTTTATTAAATTGTACAGTTCATAACACTTTGTGCTCAACTCTTCCCACTTCTTTTTTTTAATATTTTTTTTAAATTGTTGATGGATCTTTATTTTATTCATTTATTATTTATATGTGGTGCTGAGGATCGAACCCAGTGTCTCACGCATGCTAGGCAAGCGTTTTACCACTGAGCTACAGCCCCAGCCCCAACTCTTCCCACTTCTAAATTTTTTTTTTTTTTTTTGGCACTGGAGATTGAACTTGGGGGCACTCGACCACTGAGCCACATCCCCAGCCCTATTTTGTGTTTTATGTAGAGACAGGGTCTCACTGAGTTGCTTAGCACCTCGCCATTGCTGAGGCTGGCTTTGAACTCGCGATTCTCCTGTCTTAGCCTCCCTAAATGCTGGGATTACAGGCTTGCGCCACCACGCCCAGCTCACTTCTAAATATTTTATATTTTCCAAGCCACCTTTATTTTCATGGTGTAATGTATTCTACTGAGTTGAAATGCCATCATTTATTAAATTTCCTGTTATTGGAACTGTCTTGTAAGTTGTCAAACTTTTATCATAGATGATTCTATAAGGAATACTATCTCTGTATTGTTTCTTACTCCTATAGAATAATATCCTTAAGATAGATTGCCATGAATAGAGCTTGTATTTCATTCTTATTCTTTTTTTTTTAATAATTTTTTAAAATATTTATTTATTTTTTTAATTGCAGGTGGACAGAATGTCTTTTATTTTTATGTGGTGCTGAGGATTGAACCCAGTGCCTCACGCATGCTAGGCGAGCACGCTACCACTGCGCCACGATCCCAACCCCTCATTCTTATTCTTATTGCATGTAACAGACAGAAGCAAGTTTATTCCATTTGAATACCATGTATGGTGAGGTAGCTATGTAGAATATAGCAACTGTGTAGGCTCTGAAGTCAAACAGAACTATAAGGGGCTTGCCAAAGATGTCAGAATTAAGAAGAAATAGAACTGTGCTTTTCTGTTTATGGCTCCTTAAATTTTGTTTCAGTGATTGACATAAAACTGGAAAAGCCTCAGGAGCAACCAGCCAGTGAAGGAGGCTGTTCTTGCTAATCCCTCATGGCATCTTCAACCCTTCTCCAGAAGCTCACTGCTTTGGCTCCCGTACTCTTTCATTGACTGCAGTGTGAATATTGGCTTGAACCTTTTCCCTTCAGTAATAACGTATTGCAGTTCATCATTGCTGCCTGTCTCGTGGAGATGATCTATTAGCTTCACAAGCACAAAAAAGTCAGTGTCTTCATTATTTATATTTTACAAAAAGCCAAAAGATTCCAGCATATTCCAGTGGTAACCTTAAAGATCAGATACATTTTCTTAACATTTTTCTTTTTTTAATGTTATGATAATGTACTTTAAAATGATGGAAATCTCAACAATATGAGCATGGCTTGGTTAAGGAGCAGTATGTTCTCAGCAGCATTTACCTACCTACTTGTTCTCTCCCTGCTTTTCTCACCTCTCTCTTATCTGCATTCCCCATTCTCACCCTCCCACAAAGCAAACAAGAGGTGGCAATGCAGCAAACCCATTGGAATTATCCTTATGTTTTATAGATAGCCACTTGCTCTAGGCCAAGATGTTCAAAATTATTCTTGAGCACTGATATAAATTATTTAGACCTTCTTTGAGGTCAGAACTTCACTATCATGGTGGGCAGTGCTTGAATGAGGAAAGAGTTCTGGTGTATCTTCAAAATGAGTCCTAATGAACATAGTACCTAAAAGTATATGAACATAAAATTTATTTCTGACCAAGACAAATGCCCTTTCACATGTACTTTATTAGACTCTGGGAGAAAAAAAATAACCAAGTGCTTCAGAACAGGTTTTTAATATTTAATTATTCATGGTAAAATCATACAGTTCCAATTAACTCTTCCTCCCAATGTTTTTTAAATTGTTGAGGTAGTTATTGTTTATATAAAAAAAACAAAAACAAAAAACACCGCCACCCTTTTAAGCAATAAATTTTGCTTGGATTTTCCTGCTTTTTAAAAATGCTATTCAGGCAAGGCATTGTGAAAATCAAATTCCTTTAAAAAATGGTTGAGGAATTTAAATTTGATGACATGGTCAAAAATATAACAAATAGAAATAATGATATCTAAAGCTTACCAACAAACGAACCCTCACAGAATAGCAAATACTGTACTTTCTTTCATTTGAAGTCAAAGTGAAAATGGAAATAATTTTCTTGTAAGCCCCTAGAGGCAGATAAGAACACTGAAAAGGGAAAGGAGAGAATGGAAATAAAAGTCAATATTATGCAGATTTATGCCTTATTTTTTATCATTTTTTAAAATGTTGGGTCTTTCAGGCTGGTTTTGCTTTTTATTAGATCTGTATAGTTTGGTTAATTAACTAGTAATTTAGTTTTATATTTAAGCTACAATTAATCTTTTTTCTTTGGTGATATTTATTTCTTTGCCCTTTTTTTTAAACTTTGAATTTTTAGATGTTTTGGTGAATCTTTTTAAAGCTTTATCACCATGGCAATATGCATTTTCCTTAAAACACTGCAAACAAATATACTAGGAGTGCACCCTTTTAATCTTTACTAGTTATTGTGAGATTGCTGTGTAAGTTAATAAACACATATGTAAATACATTGTTTGCAGGGAGAAAATTTCTGAGTTAAACTCAGGAAAAGCCTGCTGAATTTATGTTGAAAGCATTACTTAACACAGTATAAAGATGAAAAGACAACAAAAATAACTTCATACTTTCTCATCTTCTCATTGCTACAAAAAACCCTTAACTCAGAAAACCTTGTTCCCCTCTATTCCCTTTCCTCCTTTACTTCTCACTTATTGTTACCTTGTAATATCCAGAGAGCACTTGGATTATGGATCTGATAGAGAAATGTTTTCAGATAATCATTAGCCCACATACCTGTAACTTATACTCAAAGATGGGATGAAGTTGTAAAGTGCTTTTATAATACAATATTATTGTTAAAAGCAAGGATTGACTTTTTTGTTTTATTTTGACATGGCATGTCCTGAAATAAATATCAATTCAATATGGCAGATGGGTCATATTCTTTATTTGGAAAAAGTTGTGATTTCTGAAAAGTCTTCCTACACTGTTGCATTTGATTCTTTAAGAAAGTAACCAGTATCCTGCTTTTAATATTGGTCTTTTTGTTTGGCTTGAGGTTCTTTAACTGAAGCAGTGAAATGTGTTCATAGTCTAGGCTTTTTTTTTTAATAAACACAATTTTGCTGCCAAAATATATATAAATAAAACACTAAAGAAAACAATTGTTGACTTGGTTTCCCATTCCTGCCAAAGTGTTGAATTAGCATATGTTTCTAGAGTTATAAAAGGAACATGGAATTCAGAAAAATAACAGGAAAAGTGAAAAATCCTTGGGAAGTCAGAAGACTCTTCAATTGTTGGAGGAATGTGAGAGTGGCTGCCACTTGAAAGATGACCCTGGTAGAGGTAGTAATAGGATTACAGCCACATAATGACATTTTCACCAATGATGAATCATATATACACAGTGGTGGTCCCATAAGGTTTTAACAGCCAAAAAAATTTGTTTTGACTAGTGATATTGTTACTGGCACCTTAGGCCAAAGGCCTGGATTCCTACATGGGTTGCCTACCCATGTCAGAAAGAAAACAATATGAAAAGGAAAAATGAATGTAATCACTGTTTGGCCAACTAACAAGGCAGCCAATCTGCCTCTAGCAGTCCTACAAGAATGTTACAGTTTATAGGAACAAAATCCAGCATATATACATATGTATATTTAGCCAGGCTATGCTAGCCAGAGATAGGTTACAATTTCAGTTTCCATTCTCAGCATAAGGAAGCTGGGATGAGGAACAAAAAAACAATTTGGGGCTTTTAATTTCAAAAAGATTCTTACAGGATTGTAATGTCATAACATTCCTTATTTGTCTGGTAATGCTGGTGTAAACAAACACTGTGTTGCCAGTCATATAAAAGTACAGCACATATAATATTATGTACAATACGTTATACCTAGTAATAAATGGCTTAGTTACTGGTTTATTATACTTAATTTTAGCATTATTTTTAGAGAATTCTTCTACTTATTTAAAAGAAAAAGATTACTTACTGTGAAACACTATGCCACACTGAGCCAGCCGGCCTTGTATATTTTGTTTACTGCATCTCTTTTTTTTTTTTTTTTTTTTTGGTACTGGACCACTGAGCCACATCCCCAGCTCCATTTTTTGTATTTTATTTAGAGACAGGGTCTCACTGAGTTGCTTAGCGCCTTGCCGTTGCTGAGGCTGGCTTTGAACTTGTGATGCTCCTGTCTTAGCCTCCCTAAGTTCTGGGATTACAGGCATGCACCACTGCACCCGGCTTATTGCATCTCGATTGCCTCTTCTCTTGCGCTCAATTTAATCTTCTGTTTTGTTCATCATGGCCCCAGGAACAACAGGTTATAACATACATGGATATCATGTAGCCTAGGTTTGTAGTAGGCTGTAACCATCTAGGTTTGTGTGAGTACACTCTATGATGTTCCCACAGTGGTGAAATTGTGTCCTGTTGTTAGTGAGGATTGACTATTAGGAAAAATAGTTTAAGTTCTGCTTTTGGAACTGGGCACAGTGGCACAAGCCTATAATCCCAGCACTCAGGGAGGCTGAGACAGGAGAATCACGAGTTCAAAGCCAGCCTCAGTAACGGTGAGGCGAGGCACTAAGCAACTCAGTGAGACCCTGTCCCTACATAAAACACAAAATAGGGCTGGGGACGTGGCTCAGTGGTCAAGTACCCCTGAGTTCAATCCCCGGCACCAAAAAAAAAAAAAAAAAAGAGGGTCTTAATATGTTGCCTATACTAAGCCCCAAACCCAAGCAGTCTTCTTACCTCAGCCTCCCAAGTAGCTGAGACTGTGGGCATGTGCCACTATGCCTGGGCTTTTCTACTTTTAGCTTATTATGTATGTATGTATGTATGTATGTATGTATGTATGTATGTATTTATTTATTTATTTATTTATTTATTTATTTTTGGTACTAGGAGTGAACCCAGGGGCACTTTAAAGGTTTTTTTTGCTATGGGTACCAGGTATTGAACCCAAGGGGTGCTTAACCACTGAACCACATACCCCCCTCCCTTTTTTTTTTTTGGCAGGGTCTTACTAAGTTGCTTAGGATCTTGCCAAGTTGCTGAGGCTGGCTTTGAACTCAGTCCTCCTGCCTCGGCTTCCCAAGCTTTTGTGTTCATAAGTGTGTGCCATTGCACCTGACTTCTTTTTTGCACTCATTGCTGAGTTAGGAGGAGTGAGTGGAAAACACTATGGCCAAAGTGTAGAGATGTTTTGGGGAAAAGCCAGGAGAATAAGGGAGAAAAGTGAGGATATAGTGACTTTGCAGGTAGACCAAAAACCTATCTCCTTATGGGGGAAATAAGTGGTAATTTAGTTCTATTTTTACATTTTCTTGTTTTCCCTTTGGTTACCCAACAAGTTCTGTAAACTTTGATAGATGCATGTCTTCATGATGGGGTTGGCAATGACATAGAGAATGAAAAGCTAGAGGAGCAAGGGAAAACTATTCCACACTGAGCCCTTCTTGGTACCCAGGTGGAGAGAATAAACAACCACTTAAAGAAATCTTGACAAGTGGTGACCAGTGCATTAGCAGACTAAGGTGTTGGGTGAAAAACAACTGGCCAGTGGGTAAGTTCTAGGGCTGGCAGGGCTGGGGTTGTGGCTCAGTGGTAGCGCTTGCCTAGCATGCGTGAGGCACTGGGCTTGATTCTCAGCACTGCATATATATAAATAAATAAATAAAGGTCCATCAACAACCTTAAAAAGTTCTAGGGCTAAGGAGCATTGTGGTCTGAGGCCCAGAAATAAAGCTGAAACCCAGCTCTTAGCATTTCTCTAGAGGCCGATTTCAGCTTCAGCTGAGGAAAGAGTCCCACAGCTCTGCCACCCAACAAGGGAAAGAAAGGTTCCTATGGGTGGCATAAAGCAGAACAGTCCCTAGCAGGCCAAGTAGGCATTTAGGGTCCTTCCCAGCAAGTGTTCTGGAGGTAGATCTCAGTAGTTCTGAGATGGAGTCATATACTTGGTTCTGGAGACGTGCTCAACTGCCAGGATGCTCAGAGTGGAACAGACTCTGTCTACGAAATCCCCTCAAAGAGGGGGCTTGTGGAGGCAGGGTGGTCTCAGGAATAGACCTGGAGTTGAGCTCCCCCAGTGAACTGACCCAGAACAACCAGGCAGCTCCTGGGCTGCCCAATTTGTGTAGATGGTTTTGTCTGAGTTAAGATTGTTGTCTATGAGGACCAATGTTTGTCTTTATGTAATCTTTCCATGGTGACTATGTCCTTCCCCTGCCTCACATATTTTGAGGTTCTGTGTGGCCCTGGGAGTCTGGTTCAAGCTCCTTCCCTAGCACTGAAGGCCTGATAGTCTGATCTGCTGACCTCTTTCTCCTCCCTTAGTTCCTTCTACTGCCAGATCACACTGCAGATGTGGCTGCATCCAGTGAAATCCCAGCATTGACTGATTGTTGCTTTGGTTCTTATTTCCTCTTATAACAACCCCCATCAGACCATAGTTGCAAAAGCATTTGCCATTTAATCCAATTTAAGACAATTCTTCCCTTAGCCTACTACCTCTGTCCTATAACCTAAGGGCTACCATTTGCCACAACCCTGATGATACCTTGCTGCCACAGCCTCAGCTCATGTCTAAGACAGACACAGCTCCTTGAGTGTAGGGTCCAAGTCTCATTCATCTAGTTCTCAGCTTATAGCAATTTACTAAAGGAAAAGATATGTTTGGTAAGTGGACCTGGTCTCCTCGGAATTGTTTGCCTGCCAGGTATTGGCTCCTTACCTGCCATCATGCTCTGCATTTGGGCTTTATAGTGCAGAAACAATGTAGTGTGGGGGGATAAGGTCAAGTGACGTGCATTTAAATCCAGATTCTGACACGGCGTGCATGACTTTGGGCAATTTACTTTCCCCCACTGCATCTGTTTCTTTGTAGGTGAAACAGAGATATTAACAAGTGGCCCATGGGGATGTTGTGAAGACCTAGGAGATAAAGCAGGGGAAGCTCTGGGCAGTGAAGTTGAGTGCCACCAGCTCTAAATAACAGACTCAAGTGCCCTGCCCTGCAGTTCCCTGACACATTCATGGGAAAGAATCTGGATTGCTTAGGCATTTCCTACATACTGATTCCTAAAAAGCCCTGAGACTGAGCCCCAGAGAGCAGGTCCAGAGGAAAGGGTCATTCTCAGAGGCAACCTCAGAAATGTCCCTGCAGGGGCATGCAACATACCCTCTACTGAGATGGCTTAGTAGAGATGCTACTAAAGGACTGAGAGGACAACTGGGCACCTGTTAGAAAATTAAGGCTAAGGTTCTAGAGCATCAACTGTTGTGGTCCTGATCACTGATGGATCCTCAGAACACTTACCTTAGGCCTCTCAAGAGGTGCTTGCGTCTATCTGCACTTTTGCCTATACCCATTCCACTTCATGGACTATGCCCTAGTAGGCTGGTGAGCTTCGCCCATAGTGTTCTTTATAACCTGGCCCCACCCACCATCCCTTCTCACCATGCAACCTGCTGTGACAAGAGACTGATTCTTAAACTCAGTAAAGGCCTTTGCTCATGCTGATTCTTCTGCTTTTTCTGTAGAGAAATTCCTGCTCAGATTGCCAAACGCCTACTCGTTCTTCCAGGCTCAAACTGAAGTTCCACTTCCAATCCCATAGTTTTCCCCAGTTCTCTGGCAGACTCCAGTGCCTCCTCTTCAGAGTTTTCACTGCACCTTGTTCTCTTGCCTCAATGAATCATTACTGTTTATGTGTCTCCCTTCTAAGCTAGTGCCTCTGGAAATATAACTGAGATGGATACCTTATATTTTTGTCAGCCAACTCTTCTGATCCTACTTCTTGGCAGTGTCCTAAACTTCCTTCAGGACACTGTCCCATCCTTTCTGTAAGCTTTGATTTTTTAGTTTGTTGGTTTTGTTTTTGTTTTTTGGGAGGGGTGTTTATTTTTGTTTGGTTTGGTACTTCAAATTGAACCCAGAACCTCACACATCCTCAGCAAGTCTCTACCACTGAGCTACATCCCCAGCCCTTTTTATTTAGAGACAGGGTCTCACAAAGTTGTCCAGGCTGGCCTTGAACTTGGGATCCTCCTGCCTCAGCCTCCTGAGTAGCTAGATGCCACTGGGTCTAGCTGTCCCTTATTGTTTTAGACCACCCTTTTTCAGACCACTATGATTGATTTAGGGGTGGCTACAGGACCAAATTTGGACCGATGTCTATCGTGCTCAGTATTTTATTCACACTCCTGGCCAGGTGTGATGGCACACGCCTGTAACCCCAGCTACTTGGGAGGCTGAGACAGGAGGACATCAAGTTCAAGGTAGCCTCAGCAATTTAGTGAAATCTTGTCTCAAAAAATAAAATGGGCTGGGGATGTAGCTCAGTGGTAGTGTACTCCACCATACCCCAAAAAAGAAGAGAAATTCTTTTAACTGGTCTTGAACCCAGGAGCATCATAGGAGCTGCTAGATTCCAGGCCACTGCAGCCTTCAAATGCACCAGCCCAATGGATGTAAAGATGGAAACAATGCAAAGTTGAAGTGACACTATTTGAGCCCCTGGCCTTTGACTTCTCTTACGTGTCCCCGTGTTTTTCCTTCTTTGACTTAAATCAGTTTGAACAGGAGGTTTTTGTCACTTGCAGCTTCAAGAGGCCTGATATAGAGCTGGGACTCTAGCTCAGTGGCAGAGCGCTTGCCTCACATGTGTGAAGCACTGGGTTCAATCCTTAGCACCACAAAAAAAATAAATAAATAAATGAAATAAAGGTGTTGTCCATCTACAACTACAAAAAAAATTATTTAAAAAAAAAGGCCTGATGTACGATGGTGATTTTCTTCCCTGGTCACCTGGTTTCTATAAAAACAATTCATTGGCGAGGCGCTAAGCAACTCAGTGAGACCCTGTCTCTACATAAAACACAAAATAGGGCTGGGGATGTGGCTCAGTGGTCGAGTGCCCCTGAGTTCAATCCCCAGTAGCAAAAAAAAAAAAAATTAATTAGCCAGGCATGGTGACACATGCTTGTAATCCCAGCTACTTGGGAGGCTGAGACAGGAAGATGACAAGTTTGAGGCCAGCCTAGGCAACTTAGTGAGACCCTGTCTGAAAAAATGAAGGGCTGGGGATGTAGCTGAGTTCAATTCCTAGTAATAGGAAAAAAAATATTTTTTGATTCAACTCCAGAAGGAAAGTTCCCACTGGAAAAGACCCAAACAGCACAGGCTCAGAACTAGCAGGAAGGGCCTACAGTGGATCATGTATCAGCTCAGATAACAGAGACCCTGGCACAGCCTCTCTTCTTGAGCCCTCAGAGGTGGCCAACTTGAACCTACCACCTTGTAGTGACTTGCCCCAAATTGTTTAGCTAAGGTATTGTCACCAGTTCCACTTGACCTCAGAATCCTAACTCTTCTCATTATATAAGAGAAGGCACTGGTAGATGGCTGGGTCACAGAGATGTCCCACAAGGAGAAGACATCCCAGGGAAACAGGGCCTCCTAGGAGAACAAAAGAATACAAGCCAGAGACAATTCTAGAGCCACCACATCTTTATTAGTCTCTACAGCTGAGCCAATGTAGCCCCCATCTACAGGAAACATTAGTGAGCTACTCTGGCTACTGGGCATGGATGCTAGCTAGCATTTCTACTGGCAACTGGGGTTGGGTGAAGGAACAGACTGGAAGGGGACCAAATGGGGAGACTGCTGGGCCACCTGCAGGCAGGCACATGGGGGGGGGGGGCTTCCCAGGATGGTACAAAGGTTGTGTCAAGTTCCAGAGGGAAACACTGCCATCTCCCCCACAGTGAAAGAAGAGACAAAGCCTGAGATGGGGACAGTCACAGAAATGGACAGAGCTCCTGGGATCAAAAAGGCATTTCCTAATGGAGGCAACTTCCTAAGGCTGGAGCTCCCAAACAGAGCTCACCTGGTCCCCAACCAGGAGCCCCCAGGTGCAGCTCAATTGTCATGGGGAACAGAGTACCCAAGAAGATGGTAGTTGGAAAGATGGAGCTGAACTCAAGGAGTATATTGGGTAAGGGTATATCAGTACTAACAATACAGGCAAAATATTCATTATAGGTGCAATCCTGAAACTTCACTCCATGAAAAAGCTCACATCTCCAATTTACCTAGCAACTTAGCCTGGAAGCCCATCATGATCTGACCCAGCCCAATTGATCTTCCCTTTAATTCTTTGGACATGCCATGACATTCAGGGCTCTAAACTTGTCAACTACAGCACTCCCAACCTACCTGCTTTGCTCCCTGCCCCTACACTTGTCAAGACTGCAGCTTCAGCACAACGTGTTTGTTTACTCCCGTTTTCCCACTAGGCCTAGCGCTCCCCCTAGGGGAAGCAGAGAGCTCAACACGCGTTATCTCCAGCACCTGGAGAACTTAAAGCCAGATAAAGTTATTTAATCTGCCTTTGTGGGTTAGAGGAAATATATTCATATGTGTCTATAAGGGATTTCTGAGGTGTCTAGCAGTAGAGGTGAGAATTTCGAACCATGTTTGTGCCCAAATGTTAACTTCTTCCGATGGGTGGGGCGTGGGGTGAGGGTAAGGAGTGTGTGGGATGATCCAAGCCCAGAAAGTGCTAATGGAGAGGAAAGGGCTAAAATGGGGCAGGGCTTGGAGGGTGGAGGGTGGGGTCCAGGAGGAAAAGGGGTTTAGCAGTCTACGCGCAGGGTCCAGCGCTCCAGTCCCAGGGCTCAGAACCAGCAGGGCGACCACATGAGTGAGCCCAGTGCGGCGCCGGTGGCGGCTCCCGCGAGCATGCCCATGGCCAGCGGGGCGCCCGCACTGTAGCAAGGATCCTCCCGCACTATCACGTGCGTCACGCCAGGGCCTGCGGAGAAAGCCGGTGAGAGTCAGGGACTTGGGAGGAGAAACCAGTCATCCTCATTCTCTTCCTGCGTGACGCCAGCCCAACCCAATATTAAGGCACTGAACCCATACTCCCCAGTCGGAGAAACTGAGACCTGGACGAGGTAAGGGATCCACACTACGGCTTCCCTCCCGGGTCTGCCACCGACGTTCTGGGACCGTGGGGCCAGGGCGGGGCGGTCTCCAAACACCACCACAGTGCAACCGGCTGTGGGCGTCCACAGCCCAGACCTCGGAGAGGGAAAAAGGCTGCGGTTCCCAAGTGAGACACCAGAGGTCGCTAAGGGCTCAGGAAAGATTGCTGGGTAGCCAAGCTGAGTCGGAACGAGCCTGGAGAAGCCTGGGGCCCTGCTCTGGAGCGTCGAGCACTATTTTTAAGTCTCGGGCTGCGAGGAATTTGTGGAGGGTTCTGCCTGGGAAAATCCGTTAACACTAAAAGAGTGAGGCCTAGTTCTGACTGGCAATGAACCGTAGGCGGGACCTGGCGTTGGACCGAAACGGGCCATGGGTAGGGGACGGTGAAGGGGCTGGGGCTAAGGGGTGAGGGGAGACTTACCTGCGTAGGGCGGCCCGTAGTAGCTGCGGACATATGTGGCCTCGTGCGCGTTGGGGGGCACCACCTCGTAGTAATCCTGGTACGGGCTATAGACGCGCACCTAGAGAGTCCAGCCAGGTCAACTGCCCAGGAACTCCCTGGTCTGGATTTGGTCCCCAACCCACTTAACCCCCAAGTTTAGAAATGGGCCCCCAGGCACCAGCGAGCTCCTGGTGAAAGGTCCCACCTACCCACAAAGTCCATGGTCTTTGGTCTTCTAAAAATTCAGCCCTTACATCCAGCTCCCAGTGATCATGCCTTTACTCATCCCTGTCTTCTACTTTGCTCGAGAAAATTTTCTATGACTACCAACTTCCCTTTCTAGGTAGCAAAGGTAGACTTTGCTAATAAATGTATAATGGTCTCACTTAAAAACCAATTGATTTCTCCCCTAGTCATAAGGTGGGGTGTATGGCCAAGTCCCAGGCTGAAAAGAAAGAGGGGTTGGGGAGAAAAGGAGAAAAAGGAAGAGTAGGAATGGGAGGTAACCAAAGTAACTGTTATCGAGCATCTACTGTGTACCAGGCCTTGAGAGAGGTGTTCACCTGTGTCACCTCCTTAAAGTAGGTATTATTATCTCTATGGTACCACACAGAACTGGGGACTGAGGTTCAGAGAATGGTCAGTGTTCTCTGCAGAATGTATTTGTCTTCCCCCACCCCCGCATCCCCCAGATTCTTCCCAACCCTTCAAAACCTAGCTCAAAAGCCACCCACTCCAGAACACCAGAAAGCCTTCCTGGTCTCAAAAAGAAGCCTTTCTTCCTGCATTCACTGTGGACCTTGCTTGTGCCTCTCATTATCATTTCTCATGGCCTTTTCACATTGCACTCCAAATGTGAGCTACCTATGAGCAAGAACTCATTAATTTGTGTCACCAGCAAGGTCTAGCATGTGACCGGAACCAATAAATAAATGCTGGGTTAAATGGAAGCTCCCAGTCCAAGGGGGAGCAGACCTGAGGAAGGGGCAAGGTCCCCTTCTTCCTTTCTCTCCTGGATCCTTCTTAATCTCCTTTCACCCTATACCTGTATCTCATGGGGCTTCACACCTGAATGGTCCAACTCCCTTTATAAGTTGAAGTGTTTTAAACTGCATTAACTTGGAGTGACTGCATTGTTTCACCATTCACCAAACCTGTTCCTCTCCCCATTAGAGAAATGTCTTTCTCTAAGAATGCCATCAGCATGCACACAAAGAAATTGGCTCGTCACATCAGCCACTAGGTCTCGTGATCTGATCTTCTAAATATGCTCTCCTGTCCATCCTCTTGGCCAATTCAAGAAAACAAGCCATTAGCACACCTTCTGATTTCAAGTCTCCATGCCATTTCTCTCTGATAAGGGTGCCGTCTCACCTTTTCTCATTCAACTACCTAATTTGCGTTTCAGATTCAACTCCGGTATTGTTCTCCTTGAACCTCAGTTTCTGTTGGGCTCTTGGACTTCCCTCTCTCACAACTGATCAATGATAAAACCTCGTTTGTGTCTGTGTTGGTCTCTTCCAGAAGACTTGGAGACCCCTCAGATTCTAATCAGGAATGTGGTAAGTGCCTAATGAATGCTTAATGACTTTAGCTCAAGTGAATCATATACAGACTGGAACTAAGGTCACCCAACTTTTAAGGGACAGTTTCAGTTAGGGAGAACAAATAGTCCCTGGGAAAGGCAGGAGGCTCAAACAAGCAATGCCTAGGTCCTTACGTAGGTCCACAGGCTCAAATAATTGTTCCCTCCCCAAGGGCTTTCTGGTTGAGGTGGCCAGGATCTGGGCTTCATGCCCAAAGGGGGCTGGCAGGACTTAAGTACTCAGATCCAATTTTACTGCTTGAGAAACTGAAATCCGAAGTTTCCACCTGCTCTGCAGTTGCAGTGAGCCAGTGGCCTTGTGAGGCCCTGAAGAGGGTGGAAAACACCACCTGATGTCCCTCTGGGGCACTTGTTTCTACCCTCCAGGTCTGTAAGGCCCAGAAGTAAACTCATGTAGATCACCCAGCAATAGGCAACCTGAAGGCTTGATCTCTGATTCTTCCCCTCTTCTGGAGGCTCCACCACTTCTGTAGGCATGGAAGAGTTGGTCTGTCAGGGGCCACACACAAATAACTCCCTTTTCTCAGATAAACTTTTATACTTAGTTTAAATATACTTTTATACTTAAACTTATATACTTTTAAATCCTATTTTTTAGGGGCTGGGGTTATGGCGCAGTGGCAGCGTGCTCGCCTGGCATGTGTGAGGCACTGGGTTCGATCCTCAGCACCACATAAAAATAAAATAAAGATATTCTGTCCACCTACAACTAAAAAATAAATGTTTAAATAAATAAATAAATAAATAAATCCTATTTTTTAGGCATTGCCACTTTAAACAAAGTTGTACCCTAGGTCAGGCATGGGGAATGCCTCAGAATAATAAACTAGAGTCAGGCACAGTGGTGCACACCTGCAATCCCAGCTACCTAGGAGGCTGAGGTAGGAGGATCACAAATTGAAGTCCAGACTGAGCAACTTAGTGAGACCCTTTCTCAAAATAAAATGAAAAGAGTTGTCGATGTGGTAGGGCACTTGGCTAGCATGCATGAGACCCTGGATTCAAACACCTGGAACCCCCCCAAAAAGGGAAAGTCCCAGGCGTATCATTGATGAATTGAGTAATGCTGATCAAATTAAGTAACCCTCCAAGCTTCAGCTTCCTCATCTGCAAACAGTCTTTCCCACACTGCCAACTCCCAAGGAACTGTGAGAATCCAGCAGAACCAAATCTATTAGGTAACCAGGTAGCCCAGGTGCTTCTAGGCTCAGAAGTTATGCACATCAGAATCACCAGGAAGGGCTGGAATTGTAGCTCAGCGGTAGAGCGCTTGCCTCGCATGCATGAGGCCCTGGGTTCGATCCTCAGCACCACATACACAGCAATAAAATAAAGACATTGTGTCCATCTACAACAAAAAAAAATTAAAAAAAAAAAAAAAAAAGAATCACCAGGAACAATCTGTGTGAAGTGTGTGTGTGTGTGTGTGTGTGTGTGTGTGTATGTGTTTTGCTGGAGATTGACCCAAGGCCTTATGCATGCTAGGTGAGCACTAGCCCAGAAATCTGTAGTTTAAAAAATTCACTCTTGAGGCTAGAGATGTAATTCAGGGGTAAAGTGCTTGCCTAGCATGCCAAAGGCCCTGGGTTGATACCTAGCACTGAGAAAAAATTAAAATAAATCAATAAATACTACAGATTTCCTAGACCTAGATGAAATTAGGGCATCCAGGGGTAAGATTTTAATATTTGTTGTTGTTTTAAGTCTCTAAGCAATTCAAACAATTTGAACACACAGCCTCATTGAGCACCACTGAGCAAGAAGAGTTCACAGTCAACTATAAGACTACAAACACTCCAACTCAAGCCCCGTGGCTGCCCACCCCATGCTGGCTGGGCTCTGTGCTGAGCACTGGGGACAGAAGCAGTTCAGGCCCAAATCCTGATTCCAAGAAACATTCAGGGAGAGGAGAGGCAGACCCAGACTAAACTGTAATAGGTAGTAGTAATGCCAAACTGAGGCTTTTCCTTCCTTCTTTCTTTCCTTCTTTCCTTTCTTCCTTCCTTCTTTCCTTCCTTCCTTCCTTCCTTCCTTCCTTCATTCATTCATTCATTCACTCATTCCTTGAGCATTCTCTGAGATCTATTTCTGCCAGACCCCTGTGTACTAGGAACGGTCAGAATAGACTGCCCACATCATTGAACACATGTGCATTCATGTCTGTGGGCTTTTTCTCGCTGAGGAGGTGGCAGCATCTGAGGTGAGCCTTCAAGGAGGAGCATCAGTTTGTAAGTGAACAAGGAGGCTAAGGGTCTTGGTGGCAGAGTGAATGGTATGTGTGGTGTGGGAAAAGGGGAAAGTGGCAGTGGCTAGGACAGAGGGTACAGCAGAGCAATTGGAGCACAGGGATGAGGGGAGGTACAGACTAGCTAGATTCTACAGGCCTTAAAAACTGGGCTATGGTTGGTGTCCAGTGAGTGAGTGTGAACAGGGAAGGGCAGTGACTGGGTCTGTTTTGGAGAGGTTCATCCTGGTAGCCAGAGTGGAGGCAGGGAGGGCTAGCCAGCACTTACCCAGATCCGCCTCTCAACCTTACAGGGATTCCAGGATCGGGCCACACACCTGACCTTGGGGCAAACCCGGCGGCTCCTGAGTGGGACGGGGGCTCCAGCTGGGGCCTGCTCAAGCCACAGAAACCCAAGAAGGGGGAGGGACAGAGGTGTCAGAAGCCCTCTGTGCCTGGAGAGACCCTGAGCTCTTAGCAGGCCCTACCAGTGCCCTCTGCCAACTGGGTGGGGACAAGGGGGTGTCCTCTTCCTCTTCAGCCCAAGGTAAGGAGGGGAGGCACAGAGAGCGATGGTGACTGCCCAAGTTACACAGTGAAGAGGCGCCAGTGCTCTCTTTCTAGCCCACCTTCCCCTCTTGCATGCAGCTGGGACTCCCAGTCTCCAGGCAGGAGAGGGCAGCTCAGCTCTCAGCTATCCTCAGCTCTCATCTCCCTGGCCCTCTTGACCAACACCACCCCAACCTTGCCCCTGGCTGTTTCTGTCCCCAGGCTCTGTGTTCCCTGATACATCCAGGTCGGGGACTCCTCCTGGAGCCTGGCTCCAGAGTAGGACATGAACCTATAGCATATGAGGGACAAAGCACAGTCACTCCTGCATAAGCACAAGGACAGAAAAAGCCCACAGACATGAATGCACACAAATGAGGCAGACACGGGTACAAAATCACTGGCACAAACACACACTCTAAGCCCTAGGCCCAGAGGTATGTGTGTATGTGGAGCACAGGGAAGTCGGATCAAGGGTGAGGCTGAGAGAGGTGGTCAGCAGAGCAGCAGGAGGTGGACAGATAGAGAAGAGACAAGGCAGCTTCATAGAGTCAGAGTGCAGAACGGTCAACCCTTATCTCCAGTGGAACTAAGTAGCCCTACTCAAGAGGGCTTTGGAACTCAGAGCCCTGTGAGCCCAACCTGGGTTCCTCCTCCCTGCAGACTACTTCAGCCTCCTCGCTCCTGGCTTCCTCCAATCCTGGAAGCCTGAGTCTGTCCCCCAAAGTCTAACGTCAGCCCTCCTTACATAATACCCTTTATTGCTCCCACAACCCTCAGGAAAAGTCCAATTTGAGGTCCTTTGTGACCTGGCTCTGATAACCTCAGAGGTAATCTCTCCCATGTCATTCCCTCAATGCTAAATCAGCCAGCCAGGCCAGACTCTGGGCCCTCAGCCACATGCACGTGCACACACTCACACACATCCCTGTCTCTATTCTAGCATCAAATTCTGTAGATGATGGCCTCCTCTCAAAACACAGGCTCCTCACTGACTTAAGACTCAGACTTTGGACATGACACTTCTCATCTCTGGACCTCAAATTCCCTATCTGTGAAATGCAACTGACGAAATCAACCCCCAGCCTCTCCCCACCCCTCTCCCAGGGCTGTGGGAGGATGAAATGATGTAACCAGGTGCTCAGCACAATGCCTGGCCCCCAGGGGGGTTTCTACATGCATCCCAGGCTCCTTTGCTCTTTCCCGGTAGACTTTCTCTCTAGATGACAGCAGGCTCCATTATGCCACAAATAGAAGAAGCAAGCATAGATTCTGGAGTGTGGCAGGCAGGAGTAGAGATCACGCTGGGCCTGGCAGCTCTTTAAACCCACACCTCCATCAGTCATTAAGCTCTTTTTTTTTTTTTTGGTACTCGGGATTGAACTCGGGTACTCAACCACTGAGCCACATTCCCAGCCCTATTATGTGTTTTATGTAGAGACAGGGTCTCACTGAGTTGCTTAGCGCCTCATCATTGCTGAGGCTGGCTTTGAACTTGCGATGATTCTCCTCTCTCAGCCTTCCAAAGTGCAGGGATTACAGGTGTGAGCCACCGCGCCCGGCTTGCATTTCTTTCTTTTTTTTTTTTTTTAAATATTTTTTTT
>PVHX01027017.1:0-19950 GCA_004024805.1 Geosciurus inauris | reverse complement strand
TATTGCATGAAATATCAACTCTCACTTTATTGTCAGAGTTAATAAAGTCTCTGAACATTGAATTTCTTCCAACTCCATTAAGCCAAGTCATATCCAGTATTTCCAGTTTGTTTTCTGTGGGAAAATTTTGGACCAACCAATCAAATATATTAATGTAGTCCTTTGTAATTTCCTGAAATGCAACATTAAATGCATATTCTCTGTTTAGTGATCCCATATTAATAAGTATTACTTTATGCAACTTCATGCTCCTTCTAGCATTATCCCATATCCCATTCCTATAAATGTTTCTTGGATTTCTGTCTGTATATTTTAGAAAATTCAAGTAGAGTTTAGGTATGTAGTACACGACTTCAGATATATATCTATATATCTATATATATAGATATAGATATATAGATATATAGATATAGATGGATAGATAGATAAATATAGATAGATATTTATCTTTCAGCATTTGCTGGTCCTTGAATCCAGTTAAAAGTTTAGAAGCAAAGAGAGGTGTATCTCTATATCCTAAGGAAAATTAGCATTGTCTTGCATGGTAACTATCTCAAGAAATACTGTTAGAGTTTCCTAAGACAATACAGATTTGATCTCAAATGGAAGTATGGAGGTTAGTACACAGTGACTGAGGATGCTACAGATATGATGAGGTAGTGAACACTTGCACATGGACTTGAGAGAACACTCCTATTGTGGAAGAAACACCAATTCCTCTGGTGTGGGTAAACAGCTTCCACTGTGGGTAAACAGTGAGGACACCTCTTTCACTGGAAAAGAAGACAAATCAAACAATGGACCATCTACATATGTCAAATGAACCCTTCTCAATTTAAAGAATCAAACAGACCACAACACAATAGTACTGGGTGACTTAAAACTCCTCTATCACCACTGGATAAATTTTTCAAACAGAAGTTAAACAAAAAAATTATAAGCTGGGAGCAGTGGCACACACTTATAAACCCAGTGGCTCAGGAGGCTGAGGCAGGAGAATCATGAGTTCAAGTTCAGTCTCAGCAAAAGTGAGGCACTAAGAAACTCAGTGAGATCCTGTCTCTAAATAAAACGCAAAATATGGCTGGGGACATGGCTCAGTAGTCGAGTACCCCTGAGTTCAATCCCCACTACCAAAAATAAATAAATATCAGTTAAAAAAAAGAAAAAGAAAGCCCTTGAAAGATATACTATAAATAAAAATAAAAATAAGAGAGAGAGGGCAGGGAACTATGGAATTTAATAATAAAATCAATAATTTAGATTTAATAGACATATTTAATGTCTAATAATTTAGATTTAATAGACATTATCCATCAATGAACAAATACAGTTTCTTCTCATTAGCATATGGATCCTTATCTAAAATAGACCATATCTTGTGCCACAAAGCAACTCTTAACAAATACAAAAAAAAAAAATAGAAACACTACCTTGCATTCTATCAGATAATAATGGAATTGGATTACAAATCAATGATAAAATAAAAATAGAAACTACTGAAGACTAAATAATATGTTATTCAATGATGGTGGAAAATTACACTCATATAGTGCTGGTGGGACTACAAATTGGTGCAACCACTCTATAAAACAGTATGGAGATTCCTTAGAAAACTTGAAATGGAACCACCATTTGACCCAGTTATCCCACTCTTCAGTCTGTACCCAAAGGACTTAAAATCAGCATACTACGGTGATGCAGCTACATCAATGTGTATAGCAACTCAATTTACAGTAGCTAAACTGTGGAACCAACATAGATGCCCTTCAATAAATGAATGTATAAAGAAACTATGGTATATAAATTATACACACACACACACACACACACACACACACTGGAATATTACTCAGCTTTAAAGAAGAATAAAATTACACAATTTGCAGATAAATGGATGGAATTGGTGAATATCATGCTAAACAAAATAAGTCAATCCCCTCCAAAACAAAGGCCAATGTTTTCTATGATATGTGGATGCTGATCTGTAGTGTGGAGGGACAATTGAAGAATGGGGAACTTTGTATTGGGCAGAGGGGAGTAAGAGGAGGGGAGAGGGTATAGGGTGGGAAAGATGGTAGAATGAGATGGAAATTATTACCCCCATGTACATGTATGATTTCACGAATGGTGTGACTCTGCATTGTGTACAACCAGAGAAATAAAAAGTTGTGCTCCATTTGTGTATAATGAGTTGAAATGCATTCTGCTGTCATGTATAACTAATTAGAACAAATAAAAAAATGAAGAAGACACATTAAAATGTAATGTTTCAGTGTCCTCAGTTTCATCATGATTTTCCCTCTTGTGCATATCCCATTTTTGAAGATTCTATTCTTTCCTAGTCAATGACTTCACTTTAGCCCAGGACATTGTGGAAGCTGAGAGTTTAACATGTGATATAATTTAGCCAATCATATGATGAGATTTTGTGTTTGATTTTCAGCAATGTTAGTCCTGTGATTATAGGAGATGTGATTCTCCATCAAGGTACAGATGGAAGATTTAAAGTCACTTATAAGATGCTTGAGCTGATATTTAAAATTCAGAAGGTAATTATGTATTACACCACTATGCCCCATTACATTATAGGCAACCAGCCAACATCATAATATTCACTGTTTGAAAAAATTCTGAAAGTTTTTAAATACACTTCTTTTAGTTGAAGATGGACACCATACTCTTATTTTATTTATTTAATGTGGTGCTGAGGAACAGTCTACTGCCTCACACTTGGAAGGTAAATGCTCTACCACTGATCCCCAACCCCAGCCCTTGAAAGTTCTATATGGAGAGCCAACTGGCTTATTGCTTTTCATATTTAATAGAAACAGATATTTTGTTCATAGCTATTGCTAGATCATGCTGTGTACTATCAGGGCTTACTACTGAAAAAATCATTGGCATACTTAAATCTAATCAGAAAGTCTGTTACACAAACCCTTGATAATTTCAGAAAATTTATACTTAACATTCTGATCCTCTAGAATCATTCTTGGTACCAGAATATCTATTAGTCTGAGTTCTATATAGAAACTGAAAATGATAGATGATAAGTAGATAGATATTAGCAAGAACTGGCTCATATGATAATGGAGTCTGAGCAGTATCAAAATCTGTTATCTACAACCTGAAGAACCAGGGAATCTAGTTGTTTTAATTTAGTTCAAATCTGAACACCTGAGAACAATCTATGTGGTCCATGGAATAAATTTCAGTCCAAGACAGGAGAATAAATGTGAGTTCCCAAATAATACAAAAATCCAAAATCCTCTTTGTTCTTCATTTTATTACATTCAGGCCATCAATACACTGGGTAATGTCTATTTGCATTGGGTAGAGCATCTACTTTGTTGAGGTAATTGATTAAAATGAAAATCTTCTACAAAAAAGACACACCCAGAAATAATATTTAACTTAAGTTTCTATGACCTTGTTTAATTGACACATAAAATTAAGCATTGCAAACTGAATACAAACTATTTGATGGGGGAACAAAGCAATTAACAAATATAATTTTATAAAATTGCTGAAAAAGCGTAATAGTAGAATATAGATCATAGAATAAAGGATAAGTGGACTTGAGGACAAACTGACATAATTTGAATATAAAAATAGATTGAAAAATAAAACTGAACAGGGACTTAGGATTCTATGGCATAATAACATAATAACCATAGATATTCTATATCATTTGAAATAGAAGACAGGAAATAATTAAAATCAGAGCTGAAATCAGTGAGATTGAAATAAAAAAGAAACAATTCAAAAAATTGACAAAACAAAAAGGCGGTTCTTTGAAAATAAGCAAAATTGATAAACACTTAGACACACTGATGAAGAGAGAGGAAACTCAAATTATTATATTTCATAATGAAAAAGGAAATATCATGATGGACACTACTGAAATACAGAAGATAGCCAGAAAATATTTGGAAAACTGATATTCCAATAAAATAGAATATCTTGAAGAAATTGACCAATTTCTAGAGACCTTTGACCTACCCAAACTGAATCAGAGGGACATACACAATTTAAACAGATCATTTTCAAGAAATGAAATAGAAGATGCCATCAAAAGTCTACCAACAATAAAAAGCCCAAGACCAGACATATTCTCAGCCAAGTTCTAAAAGACCTTCAAAGAAGAATTAACAACAATACTTCTCAAATTATTTCATGAAATAGAAAATGTGGGAATGCTTCCAAACTCATTCTATGAAGCTAGTATCATCCTGGTATCAAAAGCAGACAAAGACACATGAAGATAAGAAAACCTTATACCAATATCCTTGAGGGACATAGATGCAAAAATTCGTATTAAAATAATGGCAAATTGCATACAAAACATATTAAAAAGTTAGTGCATCATGATAAAGTGAGGTTCATCCCAGAGATGCAAGGTGGGTTCAATATACAGAAATTAATGATTATAATTCATCACACCAATAGACTTAAAGACAAGAATCATATGATCATCTCAATAGATTGGAGAAAAATAATTTGACAAAATACAGCATGTCTTCATATTTAAATATGAAAACCAGAAAAACTAAGGATAGTAGGAACATCCCTCAATATTGCAAAAACTATCTATGCTAAGGCCATGGCCAACATAATTCTAAATGGAGAAAAATTGAAAACATTCCCTTTAAGAACTGGAACAAG
Organism: Geosciurus inauris; assembly: GCA_004024805.1. NCBI lineage: Eukaryota > Metazoa > Chordata > Mammalia > Rodentia > Sciuridae > Geosciurus > Geosciurus inauris. The sequence continues at coordinate 15,282 of PVHX01027017.1, read as the reverse complement.
ACAAGGATGCACTCTGTCACCACTTTTATTAAATATTATTCTTAAAACTCTAGCCACAGAAATTAGAGAGAAGAAAGAAATCTTACAGATATGGATAAGAAAAGGAAAAATTCAAAGTATCACTATTTTCCAATGGCATAATTCTATATTTAGAAGATCCAAAAATTCCCACCAGAAATCTTCTGGAATTAGTAAATAAATTCAGCAAAGTAGCAGGATATAAAACAAACACCCATAAATCAAACACATTCCTATTAAAATCCCAATGACATTCTTCATAAAAATAGAAAAGCAAACATGAAATTTATTTAGAAAATAAGAGACACTGAATAGCTAAAGCAATCTCTAGTGAGGAAACTGAAGCAGGAGGCATCACAATACCAGACTTTAAATTATACTAGAGTTATAATAACAAAAATATCATGATATTGGCACCAAAATAGACAGGAAGATCAATGGTATGGAATATAAGACAGAGACAAACCCACATAAATATGGTTATCACATCCTAGACAAAGGCACCAAAAACATACATTGGAGAAAAGACAGCCCCTTAAACAGATGATCCTGGGAAAACTGGAAATCCATTTGTAGCAAAATGAAATTTAACTTCTGTCTCTCACCTTTGCACAAAACTCTACTCAAAGTGGATCAAAGACTTGGGCACTATGACAGAGACAATGTGCCTTAAAGAAGAAAAAGTAGGTCCAAATCTCCACCATGATGGCTTAGGAAGTGACTTCCTTAACAAGACTCCTAAAAGCACATAAAGTAAAATCAAGAATCAATAAATGGGATGGAATCAAACTAAAATGCTTCTTCACAGCAAAGGAACCAATCATGAAGAGAAGCCTACAGAATGGGAGAAAATCTTTACCAACTGCACCTCTGATAGAGCATTAATCTCCAGGATATACAAAGAACTTATAAATTTAACACACACACTCCAAAAAACAAATAACCAAATTAACAAATGACAAGCAACTGAACAGACATTTTGCAGAAGAAGAAATATATGAAAAATATATAACATCTCTAGTAATTACACAAATGCAAATCAAACAATGTGAAGCTTTATCTCACTTTAATCAGAGTAACAGTTATCAAGAACACAACCAACAATAAATGTTGGCGAAGATGTGAGGAAAAAGTTACAATCAAACAATGCTGGTGGGACTGCAAATTGGTGTAACTGCTATGGAAAGCCACATGGAGATTCCACAGAAAATTTGGAATGGAACCCACCATTTGACCCAGTTATTGCACTCCTAGGTATATAACCAAAGGACTTAAAATCACCATAGTACAGTGATGCAGCTACATCAATATTTATGGCATCTCAATTCACAATACTCAAGCTATGGAACCAACTTATATGCCCTCCAACAGATGAATGGATAAAGAAAAGGTTGTATACACAATGGAATATTACTCAGCCTTAAAGAAAAATACAGTTATGGCATTTGCCCGTAAATGGATGGAACTAGAGACTATTATACGAAATGAGATAAGCCCATCCCCAAAAACCAAAGACTGAATATTTTCTCTGATATGAGGATATTAATTCACAGTAAGGAGGGCTAGGAAAGAATAAAAGTACTTTGGATTAGAAAGACAGAATTGAAAGGAGGGAAGGGGTATGGGTATAAAAATTATAATAGAATGAATCCGACATTATTGCCCTATGTGCATATATTATTACATAACTTGTGAAATTCTACATCATGTAAAAAAAGAATTCTACTCCATTTATGTATGATGTGTCAAAATGCGTTCTTCTGTCATGTATAACAAATTTGAACAAATTTAAAAAAAAATAAGCTAAATGTATTTGCCTTAAGTTTGGGAACAGTTAAATGTCCTTGACTCTCACCACTTCAAATTTCTACTAGAGTTTATAGCAAGGGAAATTATGCAAGAAAAAAATAAGTCAAGTATATTTCCTTCTATTTGTAGATGAAAAAATTTTCTATGTAGAAAATTCTGAATGCTCTATAAAAATAATTACTAGCACTAATAAATTCAGCAGTGTTATAGTTTATGATCAACACAAATTCAGTCATATTTATTAGTAATTACCATATGGTATATATGAATATACTGGAATATTTTCAACAATAATGATGGAATTGGAGGAAATTATTTTAAGTGAAATGTGAGGCACAGAAAGACAAATATTGTATGTTCTCTCTCATATATAAAAGCTAAAAATATACAGACTAGTGGCTTGGTAGGGCATGTGACTTGTGTAGTGTAGGAGAGTGGATAAAGGAAATTTTGATTCGATTAGTGCACACTGTATATATGTGTTCGCATAATACACCAAACTCCATTAGTATATATAATTAATACTTATTAGTCAAAAATAAACTAATTTTAAAGAAAAATTATTTTTAAAATAACACATAGAAATTGGACATTAGAAAACAATATAATTTATAATATTTCCATACACACTGAAGTACTTAAATAAAACTTTATTAAATAAATCCAATATCTGTATGCTAATAATTATAAAACTTGATAAAAGAAATCAAAGATGACCTAAATAAATGGGAGACACAGACTATGCTCATGAATGGGAAGACTCAACATGGTAAAAATGTCAAAACCTCCCCAAATTTATCCATAGGTTTATTTAATTCATGTAAAATGCCACAAAGGCTTTTTATAGCATAGATAATCTTATTTTGAAATATTATGGAAAGACACAAAGTATAGAAGGCCAAAAATTTTATTCTTGAAATAATAAAAAATAATTGAGAAAAATTACTTTATACTAACTAAGGCTTTTTATGTAGCTAGAGTAATTATGATAGTATGATATAAATGAGTGAGCAGACATGTAGAGCAATTAAATATTAAAGGTACCCTAGAAATATAAAAGTTATCCAGATATGTCATGACAATTTTTTTATTTCAATACTGATATTTGAACCCAGGGCCCCATGCATACTAGGCAATCACTCTACCATTGAGCTACATCCTCAGCTCTCACCTGTGCAAAAGCAATTTAATGAGAGGTGGATATTTTATTTCTTTTGCTTTTAATTTTCCCCAGCATTGGGTATTGAACTCAGGTCTCATATATGTCCACCCCTCTCTTACCATACCACTGAACTACTGGAAAATATTTTCCAACAATTGGTGCTAGATCAATGAAACACCTATATACAAAAAGTAACAGCAAAAAGAAAACTCAAATAAAAAATTTAACAAAACAAAAATAGCCTTCCCTAAACTTCACACCTTATATAAAAATTAATTTGGAATGCATTGCTGACTCGGCACCCCAAATACAATATATAAAAGGAAAATTGATAGATTGGTTCTTATAATTTCTTAAAAATGCTCTACAAATTATTATGTTAGGAACATGAATAAGGAACTCCAGAATGGGAACAAGTATTTAAGAATGATGTACCCCAAAACAGACTTGTATATTGAATGTGTAAAGAAGTCCCAAAGCTCAACAGCAAAATTAGTCCAAATAATTCAATTAGAAATGGACAAAAGACATGAGAATACATTTCAAGGAGACATTTCAAAACAGAGGATATACAGATGACAAAAAAATCACATGAAAAAATATTCAACTAGAATGTAGTGTTATTTAGCCATGAAGAAGAATGAAATGCTGTCATTTGCAACACAATGGATGGATCTGGAATATATTAAGGGAAAAAAGACAGAAAAAACAAGTAGTACATGTTCTCTCTCATATGAAGAAAATAAAATAATTTTAACTGAAAATAGAATAGAGATTACTAAGGATTCCAAAGGGTATGAGGTGGACCAAGAGTAGGAGAAGTCTTTGGATCTGATCAGTGCATTCTGTATGAATATATAGAAATATCACATTGAAACACATTTACATATATAATTAATATATGTTAATAAAATTTCCAAAAATGACATAAAATATTCAACTTTATTAATCATTAGGGAAATGCCAATTAAAACTCTAATTAGCTATCACTATGAAACAGAATGGCTAAACTAAAATTATAGTACAAGCATCAAAGTCTGGCAAGAATGCAGTAATGTATCATGATTCATACATTGATACTGGAAATTTAAATGCACATTCTGAAAAATAGTGTATCATTTCTTATAAAACTAAATATGAAAAAAATACTAAATGCGTAACTGCCCTGAAACCAAATAATTTCAATCTTGGGGAATTTACTCAGGGAACTGACAACTTATGTTCATACAAAAATGTGTGTATAAATTTTGATAGAAACTTTATTCATAGTAGACCCAAACAGAAAAACTAGATGTCCTTCAATGTGTAAATGGTTAAACAAACAATTGTACCATGATTTCAACAATAAAAAGTAATAAATATTGATACACAAGATAATTGGGACAAATCTGCTAGGATTCACACTTATCCCCCTCAAAAAAAAGCCAATCACAAAGGTTATATTTTTATGTGAATTCATTTATTAAAGATCCTCAAGTTGACAAAATTAAAGAAATAGAGAACAGGTAAGTGATTGCCAATGGTCAAGGAGAAAAGGTGGTGGTAATGGTAATGCATGTGGATATAAAGGTGTAAGATATACTTTGTCCAATGTCAATACCTTAATTCTGATATTGAACTAAAGTTTTGTAAGCTACTACCATGTGGGAACCTTTAGAAACCTCACAGGAATCTCTGTGCTATTCCAAGAACTTTATGTGAATTTTAAATTATCTCAAAATAAAATGTTTAATTTTTAAAAAGGGGGCTTATATTGCTAGCAATGCAACAGTCGTATCTCAAGGTAGAAGAATACTTAGCTTTTTTTCACTGAAATAGCTCTTTTTTGTTGTTCAAGTTTGGGCTAGATGATTCTACCCTTTGTGAAATGTTCCCTTCTGTATACTGCTATGCTCAACTAGCATGCAACTAATTAAGTTTGTAAGCACAAGTATATCTTAATTTTCTGAGCTCTTTATATACTTCCAGCTACATGCTCAGAATTTTATATTTTGTTAGGATTACTCTTAATGCACATATATAGTCCTTTGCAGTTGCTACATGGTGCACTTTCTATTTATTTAGCTCAAACCTTTTGTTTAGCAAATAGCAATTTGAGTAACATGAACCATAATAAAGAAACTATCAGGAACTTATGAGCTAGCAATTATTTTGCATAAAATAAGAGAACAGGCTAGAACATTCATGTGTTATCTGTTATATGCTGCTGCAAGGAAACCTAGTTTGTACAACTTCCACCTGCTGCAATGTTGTTATTCTATAGTTATATTCTTTTGCTACTTTTTATCCTTTTGCATAATTATCACAAAGTATCCTTGAATTCTATCCCTTTGCTCTTTCTTGCATGCAGAACATGTTTCCTGCAATCTGTTCTTTTTTCCCTGAGTGTCTTTCTTAAAGAAATCAGTTTACATTGACACTGAGTAGACAGTGGAAGAGTCCTGCTGGGTGCCCTCACCATAACCTGATTTCCTTCCTATTTGTTCCATGGGAAATAGTTACCTGCAGTGTTTAAACACACTTTTAGACTGCTGATTCAGAACTAAACAACCTAAAAAGCATATAGAAATTGGATTTGCAGGATCATTTGGAACGTTAGAGCTTTTGCTTAAAGCATTTTTGAACAGCAGTAGTAGTTATTTTTATGTAGTGACAGTAAAGTTTGGGATGCAGAAATTCAATTCTGTTGTCCTATTCATGGTATTCCATGCATGACTCCTAGATGACATGCCCCATCATGATGGCATGTGTAATTATTTTTAAATGCTCTCATTCACATAAAATGTTTCTCACAGTTCCCTGAAACTTAATGTATTTTACTTTCAAAGACATTTGTGACTAATTCTACAGATATATACTTTAGTAGGCTCTGAAGACCTCTTAAGATTGTTATTAAGCTTGGAATCATTTAAAGATGTGGTGCGGCTCAAACCCACAGTTCTCATTTTCAGATAGCTCTTTCATGACCTCTATGAAAAGATACCGGGGTTGCAGTGATGTTCCTGAAATACAGATAATCATTGCAAGAAAATCACAAAAATGTAATTGTTCCCTTCAATGTTAAATTCAAATGCATGTCCAGGTACTGACTAATTCATAAGTACAACAGATCTAGCAGTTACATGAAATCATATGGCTGTTTTGCATTCAAGATCTACTAGTTAAAAAATAAAATCATTTCCATTCAAGGTTATCAGTGCAAGGATTCTAAGTATTAATAAGGTAACTGATTTAAAAAAAAAAACTCTGAGCTTCCTGTATATTTCGGAAAATAGTCTTTATCATGCATTACCTTTGCTGAATCAGTGACATGTCTTCTCACTATCTCAAGAGAGAACCATTAAAACTCAATAATAAAAATGAAAACCTAATTTAAAAATGAGCAGAAGACACAGATACCTCATCAAAAAAGACATATATGTAGTAAGTAATCTGTCTTAATATATTCCTACTACTATAACAAAACTACCTTTCACTACATAATTTATGAACAACAGAATTCTATTGCTTACAGTTTTGGGGTCTGGGAAGTAGAAGATAAAGGAGCAATACATTTGATTTCTAGTGGGGGTCTGTTCATCATAGATGGCACTTTTTGTGTATTTTCACAAAGCAGAATGGATTAATATTATGGTTCTCATATAGTAAAAAGGACAAATTACCTTCAGCCAGTTGAAGACAGCACTAAATCCACTCATGAGTGCAGAGCTCTCATGACTTACTTGCCAGAATGGCCCATCTCGTAATGCTAAAACATTGGAGTCACAATTTCATATATTGTTAGGGGAGGGAGATGCTGACAGTCGAACTGCAGTGTAAGAAAAGATCCTCAACATCATATGAAATTCATCACCTGCAAATCAAAGCAATAAATATACCACTATAAACATATTAGAATGGTAAAAATCAAAAACACAAAATTCCAAATACTGGGATGTATGCATACCAGTAGAACTTTTAGTTCATTGCTGACAGAAACGCAAAAGGGTGTAGTCACTTTAGAAAATAATTTGGAATGTTTATAAAAACTAAATATATTCCTACCACATTACCCATCAATTACACTTTTTTGGATTTACTCAAATAAATTGAAAAACAGCATGCACACACACAAAAAGTCACTCAAATTTGACATCAATAAGATGACTAAAAAGTGTTTAATATGCCTTCCACTACAAAAAAAGCACCAAAACAAAGAAACTATAAATTATATTGTTTTCTTAAAGGGGAGAACAAGGTACACAGCATCTCCCATGTGCTTCCCCAGACAACATTAACCCTGATTCAAGAGTGAGAAATAGGTAAACAGAAGGTTCCAGGATTCCCCATGAATTATATGTACATCCAAATCATAAGAAGCTTGAAGACCCAACAGGCCTTGAATTAAGTTTGGGGAGCTGCCAAGGAATCCATACCACTACATTGTGCTCTTCCCCAAACAATGTATTCCTTCATATCTAGAGACTGGCCACCTATATATAATGTTACAGTGCAGGTTGGCACCTCTGTCTACAAATGTACATCACAGTAAGAATCTAGGTTGCTCTAAATGAGAAAATTGGTTTATTAATACATGGGAAACAAGCATATGACCCTACTCATCAAACCTCAGCTCTGCAAAATAGACTCCCAAACCCGCCTGCCTATAACCATGGAAAAAAGCCAAGTGGTCTTATCCATCCTTCTACAGACTCAAGAAAACTGCAAACCAGATGATGAAGCAACTTCAAAAACTCCATACGCCCAGCCCATCAACACACATTGTGCCAGTGACAAATTTATTATAGCTAAAGAAGCTACATGGAGGCTACATTACTCTGCCTACCTGGAAAAATAAGCTAATATAGTCTACTTAAAAATATTGTAGGAAATCAATCAACAAATATATTAAAAAATATTCAGCATCTCTAGTAATTAGGGAAATCCAAATCAAAACTATTCTAAGATTTCATTCCAGTCAGAATGGCAGTTATCAAGAATACAAGCAACAATAAATGTTGGTGAGGATGTGGGGGAACAGGCACACTCATACATTACTAGTGGGGCTGAAAATTGGTGAAACAACTCTGGAAAGCAGTTTGGAGGTTCCTTAGAAAACTTGGAATGGAACCAGCTTTTGACCCGGCAATTTCACTCCTTGGTCTATACCCAAAGGACTTAAAAACAACATACAACAGTAACACAGCCATATCAATATTTATAACAGCACAATTCACAATTGCTAAACTGTAGAAGCAAACTAGATGCCCTTTAATAGATGAATGGATAAATAAATTGTGGTACATATACACAATAGAATATTACTCAAAATTAAAAGAGATTAAAATTATGGCATTTTTAGGTAAATGGATTTAGCTGAGAATATAATGCTAAGCAAAATAAGCCAATCTCAAAAAAACAGGGGGTGAATGTTCTCTCTGATATGTGGATGCTAATCCATATGGGGGGCATGGGATGAGTGGAGGAACTTTAGATGAAGCAAAGGTGAGGGGTGGAGGGGGCAAAGGGGTAAGAAAGACAGTGGAATAAGATGGACATCATTACCCTAGGTACATGTATGATTGTATGAATGGTATGACTCCACTTCATGCATAACCAGAGAAGTGAAAAATTTTGTTCCTTTTGTGTACAATGAATCAAAGAACTTTGCACTATTATGCATAACTGATTAGAATTAACAAATAAAAAAAGAATTTTAATGATAGGACAAAATATATTGTAGGATATATCATCAGGAGAAAGTCTTATACTGTCAAAACCATCTTATAAATTTGAAATAGATTATTGTTTCAGTAGAATTGCAAATATCAACATAAGCAAACATGAAGCATAAAAAAGCAAAATAACATGACAATTCTAAAGGACCACAATAAATGTCTAACAATAGATTCTAAAGAAAATGAATTTAACAAATTGCCAGGAAAACAATTCAAATTAAGTGTTTTAAAGAATCTCAATGAATTACAAAATACTGGACAATCCAATAAACTCAGGAAAGTGATTCATGATCTGAATCATGATCTGAATTAAAAATAGAGCAAAAAGAGAGATAAAAAAAACCAAGTATAATCTTGAGCTGAAGACCCCTAAAAAATGAAATAGAAAATACAGTTGTGACTACACAATAAGTCAAGCAGAAGAAAAAATTTCTCAGCCTGAAGACTAGTGTTTTGAAATAAGTCAGACAATAAATTAGCCATAACAAAAGAATGCAGAAAGACTATCAGATTTGTGGGACTTTCTTAATCAAATGGAATTTCATTATGTGTGTTATCAAAGGAGAAGAGAAAGAAAAAAAAAATCTTAAAAATCCTAGCTAATGAAATAATAAGCAAAACTTTCCAAATTTCAGAAAGGCTGTGGACATTCATATCCAAGAAACTCAAGGTATCTCAATTAGGTCTAACCATAAAAGGTCCTCTCTCAAGTATATTATAGTTAAACTATCAAATGAGGGAAATCTGAAAATAACAAGATAAAGTCAAGTCATAAAGAATTTCCATTAGACTTATGGCAGAGTTTTGGGTTGTTTGTTTTTTGTTTTAATTCATTTTATGTTGTACTTTGCAGAAACCTTGCATATCAGGAGGAAATGGACTGGTATATGCAAAATATTAAAGAGAAGAAAACATGACAAGCATGAATGCTATACCCAACAATGTTATTCTTCAGAAACAAAGAAGAGATAGTTTATAAGGCAATTAAAACTGAGAAAATTCATCACCAATGGATGAGCCTTATGAGAAATGTTTAAAGTAGTCCTATATGTACCAGAGAAAGGAAAATCACTACTATTATGAAAACACATGAAAGTATAAAATCCACTGTAGAACAGATACACAAAGACAAAGATGAATGAATTGAATCAAATCTTGTCAATATATAAAACCACCAGGATTATTTAGAAAAGATGAAGAAAGAGACAAAGGATATACAAAACAATCAGAAAAAATGATGAGTAAATACCTATCAGTGATCTTGAAAGTAAATGGATTAAATTTCCAATTAAAATATTTACGCAGGGGCTGGGATTGTAGCTCAGGGGTAGAGCGCTTGCCTCACATGCGTGAGGCCCTGGGATCGATTCTCAGCACCACGTACAAAGCAATAAAATAAAGACATTGTGTCCATCTACAGCTAAAAAAAAAATTTAAAAAAGATATTTATGCTGGATGAATAGATTAAAAAATAAGATAGAGTGATAAGCTTCCTATAAGAACCTCACTTCCCTGGTAAAGACACATATAAACTGAAAGTGAAGAAAAACAAAAAAGTGTTCTACACAAATGGAAACTAGTAGTCAACAGGGGTAGTTTAAGATAGGAGGTATCCCCCCAAAACTTATATGTGAAACAGTTCAGGGATATTCAGATGTAAGCTAATTAGATTATGAGAGCTGTAACATAATCAGTGGTTAAATCAGCTAATGTGGATTAACTGGGTTGTAACTGTAAGCAGATGCAGTGTGGCTGGATGAAGCAGGGAACTGGGGATATGGTTTGGACGTTTATATGTTGTCCCCACTGAAATCTCTCTGCTTCCTGACTGCCATGTTCTGAGCTACTTTCACTGTTACGCCCTCTGCCATGATGTTCCACCTCATTAATCTTGGGCCCAGAGCTATGGAGTTTACCAACCATGAATGAACCTGTGAAATTGTGAGTCACAATAAACTTTTCTTCTCTAAGTTGTTCTTGTCAGGTCTTTTTGTCACAGCAACATAAACTGACTAAAGCAGGTAGCTACAGTTGTATCAGATAAAATACACTTCAATTCAAAACTATAAAAACAGAAAAAGAAAGTCACTACAAAATAATAAATGGACCAACTCTACAAGAGAAATAGCAATTGTAAATGCATGTGACCTTAGTAATGGAGGCCCCATCTATGTAAATCACATATTTTTAGAAATAAAAAGAGAGGTAGAGTTCAAAAACTTTTGAGGACATTGATGCTCCATTTTCATAAATAAACAAATTATCTGTACAAAAATCAAGAAATAAACATTGAAATTAAAATGTATTCTTAACCAAATAGACTTAAAAATATTAACCAAATATTATATCTACCAGCTGCAGAATATGTATCCTTATAAATAAATAATAATATCCAATATAGATCAAATACTAGACCATAAAATGAGATTCAACAAATTAAATAAAACTGAAATCATGTTAAGTATCCTATTTGTTAATGACTGTTTAAAACTAGAAATTAACAAAAGAAAATCCCAAGAAATTGTACAAGTAAGTGGAATTTAAATAACATGCTTGCTGTGGTTTGAATATGAGGTTTCCCTCCTAAAAATCCTTGTGTTAATGCAAAAATGTTCAGAAATAAAATAATTAGATAATAAGAGTTATAACATAATCAGTGGATTAATCCATTTGATTGATGAATAATTTGAAAGTACTGTAGTATGATATGGTAGGCACTATAGACAAGCATTATGTGGCTGGAGGGTGTAGGTCTTTATGTGCATGCCTTTGGGGCTTGTATATTGTCTCTTTGATTTTGTCCTCTTTCTCTGTGCTTTCCGGCTACCATGAAATGAGTAAATTTCCTCTGCCCTGCCCTTCCACCATAATGTCCCATCATCACATTGGACCCAGAGTGATGGGGTAGGCTGAACATAGACTGACATCTTTGAAACTATGAGCCAAAATAAATGTTTCCTCTTATAAATTGCTAATGTCAGGTGTTTTTGGTCAGAGTAACAGAAAATTGACTAACACCATACTCATGAAAAAAATGGGTTAATGAAGAAAATATAAAGAAAAATTAAATTTCTTGAAATAAATAAAAATAGAATCAAAGCATACTAAAATATATAGAATATATCAGAAGCAATACTGAAGGAAGTGTTAATGTGAAAAAATAGATCTAAAATAAAGTACTTAACACTATAACTCAAGGAATTTGAAAAATAAGAGGTAGAAAAAATATCATAGTAGAAATAGAGACAAAAATAATAATGGTCAATGAGATAGAGTTAGATTTTTGAAAAGATAAACATGATGGACAACTTTTTATCTAAATTAACCAAGAGAAAATAAAGATTGCCTGAGTAAATAAAATCAGAAATGGAAAAATACGACATTACAGCTTATATCAAAGAAATACAAAGAATTACTAGGGACTATTATGAGAAATTATATACCAACATATTGGCAAACCTAAGAGAAGTCAATAAATATTTGAGGACATATATCCTACTTAAAATGAAATGATAAGACACAGAAAACTTAAAGAATATTGAGATTGAGTCAATAATAAGAATTCTCCCAACAAAGAAAAGTTCAAGACTAGCTGATTTGTGGCTAAATTTTACCAAACTTTAAAAGAACTAACAGAAATTCTCAAATCATTCCAAAACATGAATGTAAATAAACACTTTCACATTTATTCTATGAGGCTAGATTTGTACTGATACTAAAATCAAACTAAGACACAACAAAACAGGAAAAAATACACAAATGTCCTTGATAAATGCAGATGCAAAAAATTCTTAGTAAAATAGTATCATATTGCATCCATCAGAATATTGAAAATAGTATATTCCATGATCAAGTGGAATTCATTCCAGCTATGCAAAGATGGCTCAAAATATGTAAATTAATAGATATAATATATAATATTAACAGAATGGGGAACCAAAATCATGATTATCTGTATAGATGCAGACAAAGTATTCAGTAAAATTAATATATGTTCATGATAAATATTATTAACAAATTAATTAAAGAAGTTGCATACCTCAATATAATAAATGCTATGCATAACAAAACTAGCCAAAACCATGATAAATAGAGAAAAGTTGAAAGTGTGTTCTCTGAGATATGGAGAAAGAAAAGGATGGTGACCTATAACATTCTTACTTAGCATTAGACAAGAGAAATAAATAAAGGATATCCAAGTAAGAAAGGAGGAATTCCAATTATCTCTAAGGATTACATAAGTCTAAATATAGAAAACCCTAAATAAAACACAGACATAAACATGCACACTCTCACAAAAATAAAAAGTTATTTGAACTGAAAAATCCATCTAATAAAGTAGTAGGATAAAAAATCAACATAGGAAATCAATAGCATTTTTTTTGTGAAGGGAGTATGAAGTGAACCCAGGGGTCTTTAACCACTGCTTCACATCCCTGGCCATTTTTATTTTTGTTTAGAGACAGGGTCTCACTAATTTGCTTAGGGCCTCACTAGGTTTCTCAGGCTGGCTCTGAACTTGCAAAACTTCTGACTCAGCCTCCTGAGCTGTTGTAATTACATGTGCATCACAGTACCTCACAAAATCAATAGCACTTTACACACCAAGAATAAATTTTCTGAAAAATAAGTCAAGAAATCCATTCCATTCACAATAGCTTTAAAAAAGTAAAATACCTAGGGGTATATTTAGTCAAGGAAGTGGAGGATGTCTTGAAAAAATTGTCATGAAGAATCTAAAGAGAACACAAAGAATTATAAGTTCATTTTATGTTCATAGATGTCAAGAATTAATATCATGGAAATTTTATACTATCCAAAGCAGTTTTAATGAAGTCCTTATCAGAACACTAATATCTTTCTTCATAGAATCAGAAAAACAAAATACAAAAATAATATGGAATCACAAAAGACCTTAAATTGACAGAGCAGTCTTAGCAAAAATACAAAGCTGGAGGTATCACACAACACAACTTCAAAACATACTGTAAAGCTATAGTAATCAAAACTGAACTATATTGACATGAAAATACAAACACAGACCAATAAAGTAGAACCAACTGCCCAGAAGTAAGTATACATTAATTTATAAATAGGGTATTCTCAACAAAGGTAACAAAAATATACATTGGAGAAAGGGCAATCTTTTCTATAAATGATACTGGGAAAACTGGATATTCACAGGCAGAAGATTGAAATTTAGCCGGGCGCAGTGGCTCATGCCTGTAATCCCAGCATTTAGGGAGGCTGAGACAGGAGAATTGTGAGTTCAAAGCCAGCCTCAGCAATGGCAAGGCGCTAAGCAACTCAGTGAGACCCTGTCTCTACATAAAACACAAAATAGAGCTGGGGATTTGGCTCAGTGGTCGAGTGCCTCTGAGTTCAATCCCCAGTACCAAAAAAAAAAAAAAAAGATTGAAATTTGATCCCTATCTATCACTCTATTCAAGATGAAATTCGAAATGTATCAAAGACCTAATTGTAAGATCAAACACTCTTTACTAGGAATAAACCTAGGGGGGGACAGTTGAAGACATCAGTATAGGAAACATAATGTACTTGAATGAGATCCCAAAAGCATGAGCAACAAAATTAAAAATAAACCATTGGGATTATGTCAATCTAAGGAGTTTGTGCACAAGTAAATAGATAAGCTACAGAATGGGAGAATGCATTTGTAATTTTTCTATCTGACAGGAGATAAGTGCCTAGATTTAAAAAGAACTAAACAATTTGAACAGCAAAATAGTAATGTGATTAAAACTGGTCAAATGAGCCAAGTAGACATTTCTTAAAATAATATATACAGGAGTTAAAAAGATGGTGGATTAGAGAAGAGATGTACCCACCAGTAATTCCTTTTCTCAATATTTAAAAAGTTGGAAGACTGCTCCTTAGCAAGGTGAGTGATTAAGGGAGTTCACTGAAATTCAATGCTGAACACTAAATAAATAAACAAATTAATTAATTAATTTTTTAAAATATCAGAAACAAAACTGAAAAATTCAAACTTTGAATATGATATAATATTTTGGAGACACATTAATTTGGGGGGTGGTGATAGAGGCAGCAACATTGACATCTGCAACTGTGTCACCATTCTACTGCTGAGGAGAAAGGGAGAAAAATAGAGGAAAGCACAACAAATAAATTTGGGCTAAGGAAACCCACAGAATAGAGAGGAAGGCTGATCTTAACAGACCCAAAGATGATGGAGGAAGTTTTTGAGTGAAAGGTGACAAAAATCACTCAGTCAAGAAACAGATAGTTCTTCCTGTGGCAACCAGAGTCACTGTCATGTATGGAACCATTTTTTAACCAACTGTGCAACAGAAAGCAGAAGTAGAGCTCAGAATCTCATAAAAGAAAATGATAGATTGACCAGCGGTCACCTATTTAGGTGTCCACAGTGTGCCTGAATAAGCATGATTGAACAGGTGCAGAGAGACTTATGCCAACACCAATCAAGATTGGGATACCAAGAAGAGAGAGCTCTTTATTGTTGGCATCCCAAGGGAACTACTGTGAACACATGAGTAATTGGTCAGATAGGTGTGTCTGAATTCCAGGTCTGAT
>PVHX01027016.1:0-19950 GCA_004024805.1 Geosciurus inauris | reverse complement strand
TTATGGTGATTCACGGAGGTGGGCTAGGAACTGAAATGGGCATTTCTCACATGATCACAGCTAGATCTGAAGCCATCAGGTCACAAGGTATGAAAGTTCTATTGGCACATGCTGAGATAAAGAGGGTAAGAGGTCATATTTTAAAGATATGAACAAAAGTCTAGTTTGGTCTGGAAAAAATTGTACTATTTCGCAATGTGTAATAGTTGGAGGCTTAAGCTTGGGAACAAATTGAAAGGACATTGACTTCAAGAGGAGCTTTCAGCATGATTGTGTTCAGGTGGAACCATGGCTCTTGGTTATATTTACTTTCCTTGTCCTCAAGTTTTTAAGAGGTCCTAGGAAAGGATGAAGTCATGGGACACATGAGGTTGTCAGGAATGGAAATCGCCAAAAAAAGCATAAAATTCTGCTTTGGAAATCAGAAAATAAACATAATGTCCCTTTTCTCTCTTCCTACAGATAATATTTTATAAGAAATGGCTACTTCAAACCACTTTTCAGGAACTGATTTTATCCTGGAAGGGTTAACAAAATGCCCAGAGCTATTTGCCACTCTTCCTTCTGTTTCTTAGAATATATGTGGTCATAGTGGTGGGGAACTTGGACATGATCCTCTTAATTGCTATATCAGTTCTCAACTTCAGTCTCCAATGTATTACTTTCTCTGTCATTTGTCCTTCTTTGATATCTGCTACTCCTCTGTCATTACCCCTAAGATGCTGGTGAACTTTGTTTACATCTTTATGTTTACACCATCATCTCCTTTCTAGATTACATGATTCCTTCATGTCTTCCTTTTTATTGGCCATTGCAGATAGCTTCCTTCTTACAGCCATGGCACATTACCATTTTGTTGCTATCTATAGCTAAATGCTTTATAATGTCGTCATGTCCCACAGGGTCTGCTTCATCATGATGGCTGTGGTATACTGCCTGGGTTTGTTTGGGGCCATAGTCCATACCTCCTGCATGTCAGTGATGTCTTCCTGTGGGTCTCATATTGTCATTCATTACTTTTGTGGTATTCTGACCTTGTTAACTCTCTTGCTTCAGCACCTGTGTCATTGAGATACTGCTGTTTATTACTGGAGGCGTTAATACGTTAGGTCCTACGCTGGCCATCCTCATCCAGTCTCGGCTTTTCAGTATCTTTACTTACATTCAGCTTGTTAAACCTAGGGATCTGTAATGAGTGGGAAGTCTCTTCCTTGTAAAAAACATGACAAATAATTGTATTGGACTCTAACTAGTTTCCTATGGCTGTTGTAACAAATTTCCACCAAGTGTAGTGGATCCAAACAACAAATATTTATTCTATAGTTCTAGAGGTTAGAAGCCCAAAGTTGTTTTAATTGAGCTAAAAATCAAGGTTTCATCTGGTCGTCATTCCCTCTGGAGGTTCCAGGGTAGAATCCGTCTCTTGCTTTGCCAAGATTCCTGGGGCTGCTGGCTGCCTTAGCTTGTGACTGCATTGCTCCAGTTTCTGCCTTGTGCTCTCTACTCTGTCTTGTCAGGATATATCTGATTGCATTCAAGGTCCACCTAGATAATATCTAATAATCTCCCTTTATCAAAGTCTTAATGTAGTAACATTTGCAATGTCATCTTTTTTCTTCTTTTCCAAATAAAGTGGCATTCAAGTGTACAAGGAACACTGATATGAATATCTTTAGGGAGACATTTTTTATCTGCCACAGTCCTCAGGGACACAAGGACCTCAGAGATTAATTTGAATGTTACATATTCTCTCTGGATCCATAGAGTGTTGACTGAGTCAGTAGCACAGAAAAAATAATTCTGAAACTGTCTTAAAAACACAAAACAGTACTTTAACTCATTTAAGACACATGTCCAAATTTTTGAAAGAAGAATGTGTTCTGCTCAAGTTATCACCAGTGTCTGTCATTACATAAAAATGGTACCTTTATTTGTTGCATATACAACATCCTGAAAAGTCATCATTAAAGTTACTCATAGCTCACCAATGCCTGTCTTTTAGGATCAACTCCAGTACCATGGCCAGGTACAATGATTTCACTTCATTTTGCTTTGAGTACTGTGTGTTTCTTTGGCCTGACTAGAAGTGAGTAGAAACTCTTCTGCATTTTCTGAACTTCTCTACTTTCTAAACTGGAATAGGCCAGCATAAATTCTATGGGATTTTCCAGTCATAGTTCTACCTCCACTGTCATCTACGTACAGAATGATTTTGTCCAGAAGGATATCTGCATAGATGAGAGAAATGGATGCAGAGCACTATTTCCTGGGCTGTCTTTGGGGTGAATGGTGGAGTTTATTAATTCTTTACGTCTTAAAGTGCCTCATAATTTTCAAATTTCATTTGGCATTATATATTATATATTTGTATGACTTCCTGTGAGGCAGATATAGCTATATTTCAGATAGGAAATTGCAGTTGACCACAGATGATAAGAGTACAATAAAGTGTATAGTTTGAGTGCCCTATGTGTTAATCCAGTATTCTTTCTACCTTTTTATCATGAAAAATTATTGGAATAAATACAAAGGATTTTTAACATGACTTCTGAGATAAATAATAATTGAGTCACAAAGATCACCCATCTGTTTCAGGTGTAATTTTTCCTATCACAAAAGTTATAGCACTAAGAAATTGAAAAAAATAACAATGTACTTGAATCCTGTGATTTTATAATAGATAAGAAATATGAGTCTGAGGGTCTCAATGATTTCCTCAGAGGCAAACATTTTAATTAAATGAATATTATATATGTAAAGTGCCAAGGACAATGACTTTTACATAATGAGCATCTATAAATAGTATTGCTAATGATAGTAGTAGTAGTAGTAATAATAATAATAATAATAGTAATATAAAGACGCATAGCACTATTATTTTTAGTAGGGAAGCTTTGGAATTTAAACTTGCTACTGAATAAATTCAATTCTTAGTTGACTGTGTTAATATACTGTATATGTAAACTTCATTAGAGATTGTTGGATGCTTTTGAATTAACTTCATTAAAGAAGGTAGTTCACTTGTGAAATCTTGGAATTTGTGGTCAGCAGACACAAGAAAACTGAAGTGACTTTTAAGTGCTACCATCTCTGGTTGTGCATCAGGGAATGTATTTATCACTTGTCCTGGAACAAAAAGTGCCTTAGACAGCTGTAATGATGAAAACAGAGAAAAGTCACTTATGCCATTGAATCACTGAATGACATAAACTGCAGTTGCATGAAGCAGTATAGGAGGAGAGGCAGAATAATGACAGGGTTCTGGTCATTAAAGATCAGTTCAGAGGGAGAGAGTTCATGGACAATTTTTCTCAGGGTCTCAGGACATTTCTTACCCAAGTCCTTGGACAGGAAGGGCAAACAGGATATTCCTTTCCTATGTTAACCACTCCACACTTCAGAATTTGGATTTTTCCAAGACAATAAAATTCCAATGTGGAAACAACAAGTTGTCTAAAATTTGGTTTGCCAAGTAAAAGCATCCAAACACAATACATAAATAAATAAGATAGCAACCAAAAAATATAACTACTGTGTACTCTTAGAACCATATCATAAAAATGAAAGAATATTTTGAATTTCAAATTTCTCAACATGGCAACCTCAAGTATGGAGTCTTTAAATTGAATAAACATACTTTTAAGAAAACTTTACATTGTCTTTATCCTCTCCTCATTTTTTAAAAAGTAATTGATGAAATCGTAGTCAAGAACCAGCACCTGATTTCCCACTTGTTTTGAGGAATCATTGTTATAATTTTTCTGTATTACAGAATTCTCATTGACAATTTGCAAATATAAAATTAGAAACTTCTTTCAGAATCTTCCCTACTCTTGGGAAAAATAGCAATAGGGAGCTCAAAGCATGACATGATCATTTTTGTAAAGAGTTATTAAATATTGAGCACTCTAGTAATCTCTCGGCTAAATCTTGGGGATTTGTAGGCACAGGAGTTTGTTTTGTTTTTCTAACCTCACTCAACCTCAGATAAAAATTGTGTTTCATATCACCCTTGTGCTCTTAAGACTAGAAAATCTAGATATTATGAATGGCTCAAGGGACTAAGATTTGGTGTGAAATGAATTTTGATGCTTTATTATTATCCTATCAAATAATTCATTCTTTGATATCAGGCAGGAGAAGAGCATTGCTTTTTATTAGATAAAAGAGGGATCTGTGACATAAGCAAAGTGAGCAGTTTCTAAGAACATCAGTCTCTGTGCAGGATACAGGTAAGTGTCCAGTTTCAATTATGGCCATTGTGTCATGTCTAATAAGGGGGCAGTTGGTGACAAGCAACAGAGGCCACATGCAACATTTTGGCTTTACCCAGGAGCACTGGATCCACTATCCTCTCTGGTTGGTCATATCCTCACATCTAATTCTCTCAACTCAGTTTGTCACTTATTTGTGACTCAGGTCACACATCTGTGAGCATCTCAGGTCTAAATACAAGCAGCACTGGTGCAGAGAACCTCATTGGGGTTTTAATGAACTGTGAAGCACTGGCTTCCCTGAAGGGTTTCTGGTTTACAAATTCATTAGTGTTCCTTATGTTCTTGTCTACCATCCTACATGCAATAAAGGCAGATACTATCCCAAGTACAGTGTTCAGTTTTGGACAGAATATTAAACACAAATTCCTGCCTTCTCATCTATCTTGAATGAATATTCTTAAGCCACTAAGATATAGACAAAGCAGCCATTTATTTCAAATAACCCTTCTTTGTTTCCTTTCTACCTCAGAAGCCCTTGACAGAGGTAGCTGCTCTGGGACAAAGAGCCTCAGTGAGCCAACTCCACAAAAGGCAGTCCCAATACTTCTGACCACTCACAAAGTTTATGAATATATAGACAATTGTTTAAAGCCTGGCCAGCCCCAAATGTTTAGCATATTTTCATTACTTAAACCAAGATGAAGGACCTGGAGTGAAAAGAAGACATAGAAGTTCATCTTCTCCTTACCATGGTGGTATTTCCATTTACCTACATTATGTGCCTTTCTATATTCAACCATATTTGAAAAATATGTGCTACATTAAATTTTGATTAGTGCTTTCAGATAACAAATCTTCACATTCATTATGTTAGTTGATCATAACAATCCTTTGAAACAGGTATTCTCATTCCCACTTCATGGACTAGAATAGGGATTTATATCAAATAGCTTGCCCAATGTTGCAAGCTGGTCAGCAGAGCAGTCAGCCCCTGAACTTAAGGTTTTCCTGACACCAAAACCTTCACGTTGGTTTGCAAGGCAGACTACAGTTTATCTTGTTAAACTCATTTACCAGTTTTGTTAGCAAGTATAAATGGATACTGCACGGAGATATGGACAGATTTCTTTCTAGTTTGCTATTTAAAGTCCTTAGTGTATAAATGCTCACTGTATTTCCACAAGGGGTGCATGAAAATACTTACTTGGATAAAAAATATGACTATGTATTTTGTTTGTTCCCTTATTGTCCAGCAGAACATTATGGATATTGTCATGAAATATAGTCATAGCTATGGACACAGTGCCTCAGTGTACCCTTTAAGGATGACATGGAAAAATATTCTTTCAATCATTCTTGCACATTTAATATTCTGTTGGACAGGTTCTTTGGAAGCCAGAAACATCTCTTTTCCTTTTTCAGTATTTTCTCCAAGCCCCATCAGCTTTAGGTAGAATTATGAGATGCAGAAGTTTGTGCTGGTTCTCTGCGATGCCTGCTCTGAACGCTTCCAGGATGGGCAGTGTTCTCAGGCTCCTCACCATGCATAAGCCCCAAGCCTTTTGTTGCCCATCATCTAGATTCTCCTTTTCCCAGAAGTGCATTGAAATCTGGACTACTCTATAACATACAGAAATGGCCACATTCCCTTGTTGGCTCTTATACTCTCTGTTTTGAGACCAGTTAGAAGACAATGGGATAAAATATATCAATTATCACTGAAATTAAGCGGGAAAGGGAACTCTGACACTGTATTCCTGGACTCCAGTCTTGTCTCTACTCTTCAAGTCTTTGTGCCTTGATTTCTTCACCAGTAAAATAACAATATAAATAATAATACTTTTTCAAGTTATTGAAGAATAAGACAAGGTATGTGAACCTTGTGGAAGTAATATGGCATCATTGAGGAAGAAAGAGTAGGCAGAAAAGGGGAAGAAGGAGAGGAAGAAAATCATTATCCTCTCTAGCTGTCTTTTATAAAAGGAAGAACAGAATAACAACATGCACATTTGTTTAAAATGGCTCCATCAGGAACTTGGTTTACATTGAAAAGATATGTATTGCCAAGATTCTAGTCTATCTTCTTGGAAAATGCAGCATACTCTTAGTTCTTCAGATCCAGGTCCCAAAAAACCACGGGGAGTGAATATTGGAAAGTTTAAGGTTTATCCCAATAACATTCTTTTAGGCACCCTAGAAGCTTCTTTTTCTGTCACAGTGACAGAAAGAGTTCTGCACAGTAGGGTGTGGTTTTCTTAAGCATAAGGGGATGGAGGTTCATTGCTAATGTTGCAGCCAGTCAGCTTTTTGGGGAATAGTTGAGGTCTGAGGAGACTCATTATGAGCTTTAAGCGCAGCATCTGGGTTACTTGCCCTTCATTAGTGAATGCAGTGGTGAAGCCCTGCCTCCACATCCTTTGTCAGCTTTGTGGAGAACCAGGACATGTTGCAGGACTACTTTTGCTTTTGTTGTACTGGTGTCCAGAACTGTTAGAGTCATTTTTCATTCATGGAGAGATGATTCCATCATCTATATCTAACTCCATGGTTACTTTCACTCTAGCTGGAAGTTAGAATTTTGTTTTTGTGAGTGTATGTATTTTTTTATATATTTTAATTTGTTCTAATTAGCTATACATGACAGTAGAAAACATTTTGACACATTGTACACAAATGGAGCACATCTTTTTCCTCTGACTGAACATGGTGTAGAGTCATATCGGTAGTGCAGTCATACATCTATATAGGGTGATAACGTTTGTCTCATTCCACCATTTTTCCCATCCCCATACCTCCCGCCTCCTTACTCCCCTCTGCACAATCAAAAATTCCTTCATTTTTCTCTACCCACCTCACCCCCTTATTATGGATTAGCATCCACTTATCAGAGAAAACATTTGGCCTTTAGTTTTTTGGGATTGGCTTACTTCACTTAGCATGATATTCCTCCAGCTCCATCCATTTACCTTCAAATGCCATGATTTCATTCTTCTTTAAGGCCGAGTAATATTCCATTGTGTATATGTACCACAATTTCTTTATCCATTCATCTATTGAAGGGCATCTAGGTTGGTTCCATAGTTTAGCTATTGTGAATTGAGCTACTACAAACATTGGTGTGGCTGTGTCACTGTGGTATGCTGATTTTAAGTCCTTTGGGTATAAATTAAAGAGTGAGATAACTGGGCCAAATGGTGGTTCCATTCCAAGTTTTCTGAGTAATGTCCATACTGCTTTCCAGAGTGGTTGCAACAATTTGCATTCCCACCAGCAATGTATGAGTGTACCTTTTTCTCCATATCCTTGCCAACACTTATTGTTGCTTGTATTCTTGAAAATTGCCATTCTGTCTGGAGTGAGAGGAAATCTTAAGAGTAGTTTTGATTTGCTTTTTTCTAATTTCTAGAATGATGAACATTTTTTATATGTGTGTTGATTGATTTTATTTCTTCTGTGATGTGTCTGTTCCATTCATAAGCCCATTTATTGATTGGGTTAGTTTCTTTTTTAGTGTTGTTTTTTGAATTCTTTATATATCTGGAGATTAGGGCTCCATCTAAGGTGTATGTGGTAAAGATTTTCTCCCATTCTGTAGGCTCTTAGAATTTTCAATGCTTTCCTCATTTGGAGATTTTATGGAAGATTCTGGCAAGCCTCAGAGTGTGAGAAAACTGGAAACATTGAGACAGTGATTAAAATAATCTATTAATATTTTCTGCTATTTAACTGTTAGGAATCTACCTGTAATCTGCAAGAAAATGCAGGCAGGAAATAACCTTGATAAGAGGGACACAAATTACTTTGAAAGGAGAGATTTCTGTGGCCCTTTTCACACACAAGATTCTAGAAGATAAGGATAGAAGATATCTAGAAGATAAGGATAGTTCCTCCTAACTCCCAAATCTATAAGAATATATAATTGGGAATCCAATTAGAAATCAATCAACATGGGCCAAGTGACCAAGAATTGCCATGGCAGTGGAGACTTGGAAATCTGATGTCACCCTGCTGTCAGTCAAAAGTCAAAAGATTGATGTGGTTGGGACTCTCTGGAAACTTCTCTGGGATCCCCAATAAAACTGGAGTGCAGGTGAATTACATTGTACTCCTCCTCTGTGATAGCACCCACTTTCTACCTTAAGAATGTCCCTTTCCCTTTTCCTAACCCTTCAATAAACTCATGCCTATTTCTCTGAGTGACATGTCTGAAATTTTCTGACTTGGTCACAAGAATCAGGGCTTGAAAAGGAAGTCTTCACACTGCCTCAATTTCTCAGAAGGCTCTAGTTTTGCAACACTGAGACATTTGTCTTTGTTTAAGTCCTAGCACTACCAGTGTGGTTTCTGGAGAAATAAACTTTCCCTCATTAAAAATTACCTGTCTCTAAAAATAAATAAATATACACATTAATAAAATTACCTGTGAACAATCCTGCTGTATATGTCCCTGTGAAAATTAAAGTCTCACATCCTCAGATGTCAGAATCCATTGCTGCCTGTGGGAATCTCAGTAATTAAAAGCTGTGTATAAACCGTAAACTATGAAAGTATTGTCAAATGAGGAAAGTATTGCCTTCATGACCTTGAAGTAAAAATCCATCCCTATCTCCATTTCAAAAACAAAACTCAAAAGGTGAACTTTTTCATCTAACTCTATTTTTCTTTTTAACTTCTTCATATCCCTGGTCCAATGTACAAGGTATCATTTGTTTGGAGTTGAAATAATTAGTGGTTTACGCAAATTGAAAGGAAAAGTAAATGAGTTGTCAAGTGGAGACACAAAATATCTTTCTTACAACTTTATTATTGCTAAGGTATATTTTGAGCCAAGTGAATTACTTTTTTAAATTAGATCTGTATTGTTATACCTAGTAGTTGTGTTTATCCCAACATACTCTTCTTACATGCACAGAAGTCAATTTCAGTTCATGATCCCTACACTTTTCCCTCTCATCTTTCCTCCCCTCTCCCATTATCCTTCTTTTACTCTACTAGACTCCCTTTTACTCATCTACTAATTTGTATTTGATTGATTCTTTATGTTATTCTACCCACCAAACTCTAGAATTGGACAAAATTGCCATGAATCACAAAAAGTTGGTCTCTATTAGTAGCTTTAGGATTCACAGGCAAGAGCAAAGAAAGATATATTCTTTCTGAAAATACGCTAACTCATGAAAATATATAACTTGAGTTATATTTATATGTTATAAAGATATAAAATATTTGTTATAAAAATAGAAATATTATAAGAATATAAAATATATATAAAAATATATAACTCCAATAAAAATACCAAAAGATCTTTTTGTGGTTCTAGGTAAGTTCTTCAATTTTACTGAAGTGTCAGTATGTGTAAATTAATTGGTATATGTGAAGTAAATGAAACTGCACATATGTAAAATGTACAGTTTGATTAGTTTTAACATGTACATATACTTTTGAACCCATCACCACACTCTGGATAACAAACTTTTAATCCAGTCTCAAGAGTGTTCTTTTGACTTCTACAAATAGGCAATAGCTAATTTCAATTTTGTCACAGTGGATTGTTGTTATTTTTTAGAATTTCATGTAAATGGAATCATACAGTATATATTTATTCATTCTGGGCTTTTCTTCATAAGGATTTAGATAACCATCCATGAATTCATCTTTTTTTTTTCTTTAATTTTTTTAGTTTTTGATGGATCTTTATTTTATTCATTTGTTATTTATATGTGGTGCTGAGGATCGAACCCAGTGCCTCATGCATGCTAGGCAAGCGCTCAACCACTGAGCCATAGCCCCAGCCCCATGAATTCATCTTTATTGTTTAGTAGAATTCTATTGTATGGATATAACACTGTATGTTCATTTGTTGATGACCACTTAAGTCATTTTGGGCTATTACTGAAAATGTTGCTATGAAATTTCATGACATGACTTTACATGGACATACATCATTTCTTTTGAGCCAATGCCTACAAGTGAAATAACTGGATTGTGTGGTAGGTGTATGCTTAACTATTTAAGCCACTGCCAAGCTTTTGTATTGTGGTAAATTTTAAAACTTCAACAGTTATACAAGAGAGTTGCTGTTGATCTTTTCTGTAGCCAATAGTTCATTCCATATATTTTGGTATTAATTTTAGCAATCCTCATCTGTATTTTGTCCCATTTCATGGTTTTCATTTGCTTTCCCTGGTGACTAATAATACTGAACATGTTTTCATGTGCATATTGTTCATTTATTTTGTGAAGAATCTGATTAAATTATTTTATTCATTTTGTTATTCAATTTTTGAGTTATTATTATTGAACTTTATTTAAATATTTATAATAGAAGAGTTCTGTTTATGGACACAAGTCCTCTGGCAGATATGTGTTCTGCAAATATTACATCCCAATGTGTGACTTGCTTTGCCATTTGTTCAGTGTCTTTCAAAGAAACAAAATCTATTTGATTTTGATGTTCAATTTATTGCTTTTAAATTATATGTATATTCCTTTTAAAATCCTTTATATATTTTGAAGTTGCAGAAAACTTCCTTCTGTCAGATTTTCCTATAAAATTTTTTATGGTTTTAGACTTTACAATTAGGCCTATGATCCATTTTGAGTAAATATTTGTGCTAAGTTTATGTTCTTTTATCAGCATTCAAACAGTTGTGTTTCCATATTGTCCAGATTTCTAGTGTTAATTATTGGGGAGCAGAGGATATAGTGAGCTTATATTGCTATAACAGAGGTATGACAAAGCTAAGTGATTTAGTACTAAGGTTCAAAAAGAGAAACACCATACAAAAATAGCTAGAAAACAATTGAAAATAAAAGCCTACAGGGAAAATTAGAACTACAACATATTAAAACACTATAAAACTTGCAAACTAAAAAAAGTGGTGCTCCTGCATCAATAGGCAGGAAGAAAATGGAATATAACATCCCAAATATGATTTAATACATATAGAAATTAAGTGTTGTTTTAGTCAGCTTTTTTGCTGTTGTGACTTAAAGATCCAACCAGTACAATTTTAGAGGAAAAAAAGTTTATTTGAGGGCTCATGGTTTCAAAGGTCTTAGTCCACAGACGGCCAGCTCCATTCTTCAGGACTAGAGGTGAGGCAGAACATCATGGCAGAAGAGTGTGGCCAAGGGAAGCTACTTACATGGTGATCAGAAAGCAGAGAGACAGGTCTTCATTTGCCAGATACAAATATATGCCCCCAAACCACACCCAATTTCCATCTCCTTCAGCCACACCCTACCACTTCAGTTACCACTCAGTTAATCCTTATCAGGAGATTAATTCACTGATTGAGTTAAGACTTTTATAACCCAATCATTTTCCTCTGAACCTATGGGGGTCCAGCCTCTGCAAGGTGTCAGGTCCTGAGGTGGGATGAGTAGTGTCTGCGAAAATAGCACCAATGAGACACAGAGACCAGGTTTGGTGCAGCTGTGTCCGTCCAAGTTCAGACCAGCACTTTATTTATAGTGATTTATAGTCATTGATTAAAAGAAAAGAAAAGGGTGTTACAAATCATCATGAGTTATTCATAAACACAGAGTAGTCATCTATAATTGTCTCAGATAACTGCATCAGCATCAAAGGATTTTTAAATCTTAACTAGAGACTGTAACTATAAGGGTCCTCTTGTCCTGTTCTTAAGATTAACATCAAACTAGAGATCACTAAGCTTCCTATTGTATTCCCAAAAAACATGATGAAGCTAACAAAGGTGTTTTTAACTATGAGAGTAGCATAAGACTAACAGGTCACTGTGGTAACTACACTTAAAAGCATAGCCATTGACACACATGTGGTCGACGGCTTCTGCTCATGTCCAGAATTGCCCAAAGCTGCAGGTTAAGTTAACTATTACATACATCATCAAAATATCACTCTCTGAACTTTCCCCAAGCCCTATCCTGTAGCAACCATTGTTTATATAATTTGAGTTCAGTTTCTCTGGGCGGGCATCAAGGCCTTTGTTTCTTAGGACTCTCCCCTGTAAACAAGGAACCACAATTATCATGTTTTCTATTAACCCACGCTGTTCTTTCTCCATTAATGTAGGCTCCTGAGTATGGTGGGGGAGGGTCCAGTCCTAAGTTACCTGGACACCTGCTATCTTCTGCCTTTACCCATGTCAAATATCACTGGATTTTACTATAGGGGGAATCCATATTTGTCAGGGCCTGCGAGAAGGCTTGACCAGCATTTGCGCTTTAGGCATGGGACTAGTTGGAGCCACAATTTCCCATAGCTCACTTTATTGAAATTGCCAAAGCAGCCTTCTACAGCCAGGCCTGAGAGTACTTCCAAATGTAATTGGGGAAACTGTGGGCCTAAATG
This sequence comes from Geosciurus inauris, assembly GCA_004024805.1. Classification (NCBI taxonomy): domain Eukaryota; kingdom Metazoa; phylum Chordata; class Mammalia; order Rodentia; family Sciuridae; genus Geosciurus; species Geosciurus inauris. Next base: position 7,395 of record PVHX01027016.1, on the reverse strand, counting down.
TTCGGGATAACTTATCTAAAGTGAAACTATCATCAGGGGAATTTCTAGAATTACTACTAAGAAACATCATATCAGTAGTACTATCCTGATGGGGATTTTCTTGTTTATTCTCCTGGGTGGTCAAATGCCTCTCCTTGATTACAAGAGACTTTAGAGGACCAGGATTGACTGATCCTGTCTTTCTGGGAATTGGAATGGTGACACAAGCAAGCACAATTAATTCTGTCAAACTAAGAAGGGGCATCCCAACAAGAAATATATTGAGCAGTGCATTTCTTCACCCTGATCCATTGCAGGCACCAGAACTTTGTCAAATAGTGTCTTGAGGATTTTGGGCTACAGCATGAACCTTCTTGCACTGTCTTACATGTGAGCTTTTGGGGGACACCTCACATCCAAACCATAACAAGTACAATATAAAGTAGCATCTAATGTAACTGGAAAGAAAAGTATTATTTCATTTAGTAATGCTAACAATCTAAAATACCTATTTAGGAAATGAATAAATGAAATTTATATCCACACTCAGCAAAAGAATGAACTGCAACACTAAATTTTAAAATTGAAGTATTTAAAGTCAAAAAAAATGCAAAGGGGAATTCCTTTATAACCTGGATGTGTGGAAGGGTTTTCTTAATGTTGCACAAAATACCAGCACATTTTAAAAATGTTTAATAAATTTTACTACTGAATTTTTAAACATCATCACCAATAAAAATGAAATCACTACAAATGATTCTGCCTCTTTGTGGTACTTCAAGCTATTTTTCCATTTCTGCATGCTGCTATGACCTTTCAGTCTTCAAATGCTGTGCCACACATTCTGTCCTTATTTTATACTTTATTTTATAGTTCAGTGGGAGATTAAAGTACCAGTTGCTTAATCTTACCTGGAACCATCTTACCTACAACTGAACTACAAATTTTATTTATATGAAGATCTAGAAAATACAAGCTCACATGTATTAAGCTAAAAAAAAGAAAAGAAAAAAACCAAAAACCAAACAAACAACAAAACAAAACAATTCTTTCATGACACCAGAAAAAGTGTAGGGAGATGAACTGAAAGCAAGCATTAGAGAACTTTTGGGCATAGTGCAAATGTTTTTCATCTTGATTGCTGTGCTGATATATATCTATGTTTGTCAAAACCCAAATTTTCTCACTTACAATAGATGTAATTTATTGCATGTAAATAGTATTATAAGGTTAATTTAGAAATTGAATAAATTTAGAAAAAAGACAAATATATAATTCAAAAAATTGATATGGAAAGGTCTGTGAGTACAAGAAAAGATGTTTAAGTGAACTTATAATAAGAGAAAATCAAATTAAATTATATTGATGTACCATTTCTCAATTATTAGACTGACAAAAAAACCTTGAGAACCTATGGGAGAAAAGACACTTCTTTACATACTAGATAGAAATGCACATTGTGACAGTCCAGATTAGGAGCATTTGGAAGTATCTAACAAAATTGTATATGGTTACTGCTCTTGTACTTTATCAGAATGATCTACAAGATGCCCTAGTAATGGGAATATGCACAGGTGTTGACTTTTATAAATCAACATTTTATAATAAAATATTAGAAATAATATCAACATTCATAGATAAGATTTTATTATCATTTCCAGCTTTACTGAATTATAATAGCATTTAAATGACTATATCATCCATCCACAAAATGAATTTTAACTTTTAAATAATTTACATTACTTAAACAGTGAGTAAAATAAAATAAAATCCACAGAAATGGGAACAAATTTCTGAAAAGGAATACAAGTAGAATAAATTAACTAACTGTATTTTAAATTCATAATACTAAAACAGCAAGGGGGAAATAGCTTTGAATTGTAACTTTAAAAATAAAATTTTTGAGTTTAAACTATCAAAGAAAAATAATAACTTTGCCAACAAATATTATATTCTTCCTATGATTTTGTTGTTGTTTTTGCAATTCTAGATTTGCAATGATCTTAAATCACTGAGATAGCTCTCCATTAAAAACTTGAAAAAATACAAGCAAATGAAATCCAAAGGGGCAGAAGAAAGGAAATAACAAAGATAACAGTAGAAATAACTGAAATATAAATTAATAAATCAACAGCAAAAGATTCAGTTAAACCCAACTAAATAAAAATTAATCAAAATCAAACAGTAATAAAACCACCTCCCTTATTTTCTGAGATCCATAGACTTGGTAAGTTTGTAACAAGATTGGTTAGGAAAAAAAGGAAGATAATTACCAATATCAGAAATGAAGTGATGAAAATTTTGAAACTGGAATGGACATAAATGTCAAAAATTCCAAAACTTAAATATAAGTGGTAAAAAGCATAAAACCAACAAACTACCTAAGCTTACTCTAGAAGAAATGTATAACCGGGATCTTTCCTTTTATTTTGTTAAATGGAATCAGAAAATCTTCATGCAAGGAGAAATCCAGATACAGATTTTCTGTGGTAAATGATATTAACCATTTAAGTAAGCAGAAATTTCAGCACTACACAAACACTTCAAGAACTTTCAGGGAGATCAAATAATTCCTAACTCATTTTATAATGCTAACCCCCCCACCAAAAAAAAAAAACCTTACAGACATCACATAATGGAAAACTGTAAAGAAATATCCCTCTTGAATACATGCAAAATTCTAAACAAAACAAATATCTTAGGAAGATAACATATCATGTCAAAGTGAGGTTTATTCCAAGAATTTAACAATGTTATAACTATTTATTTATTTATTTGGTACTGAGGATTAAACTCAGGGGTACTTAATTACTGAGCCACATCCCCAGCCCTATTTTTGTGTTTTTTTATTTAGAGACAGGCTCTCACTGATTTGCTTAGCCCCTCGCCATTGTTAAAAGCTGGCTTTGAATTCGGGATTCTCCAGTCTCAGCCTCCCAAAGTGCTGGGATTACAGGTGTGTGCCACTGCTCCCAGCTAACAATGTTATAACTTTTGATAATCAATATAATCATCAATTTTTAAAAAAACAAAGCATATTATGATAATTTTTTAAAACATTGAAAAAATACAACCTTACTTTCTCATTTAAAAACCCCAAATTCTCAACAAACCAGGAATAAAAGAGAAATTCCTAAATCTGATAGAAGGTATCTATGAAAAATCTACTGCTGACATCATACTGAATTACTGTGTCCTAAGATCAGTAATGTCAAAAAGGTATGCCCTCATCACTTCTATGCAACATGTTTTTGGAGGCTTCAGGTAGTGCAATAAGGAAAAAGAAAAATTGACACTGGAAAAAAAGTAAAACTGTAGAAAATTTAACAAATCCTCAGAACAGCTGCTATGATGTATATATTTAGTAAAACTTTAGGATGAAATATTTTTATATAAAAGTTAATGTATTTCTATATAATAACAATGAGCAACCCAAAATTGAAACAAAAAATAAATTAACAGAGAATCAAGCAAGTGAGAAATAATAATATACCTTAGAAAACACTTTTTAAAATCTCTGCACTGAAGAGAAAATTAAGAGGAGATCTAAATAAATATTATAGCATACCAAGTCCCTGGGTTAGAAATTTCAGTATTCATATTATGACAACTGTTTTCAAATTTATCTTTATATTCAATACAATAAAAATTCATCATCAAACTGTGTGTGTGTGTAAAAACTGACACCCTGATTCTAAAATATTTATGGAAAAACAAGACTTAGAATAGTCACAACATGAAAAAGATGAAAAAAAAAAAAAAGAGAACTAACAAAATCCAGTATCAATATTTATTTTAAAAATGCTATAATAAGACAGTGTGATTTTGGCATCAAAATAAATAAGTAGAAAAATGGAATATAATAGAGAATATAGGGACATAGATCCATGTATTTGTGAAAATATTATTTTGATAACAGTGCAAAGGCAATTCAGTGGAAAAAGTTTTTACAACAAAGAGTATGGAAACAGATAAAATTATGCAAAAATTGAACTTGAATATGCAGTTCATAGCATATATCCAAGAGGTCATATACCTAAATGTATAACCTGAACTTGTGAAATCTCTAGAAGATATTTAAGAAAAATTTTGTCAACTTGTTGTAGGCAAAGCTGTGTCAGATATAAATAATCCATACAAAAATTCATTGCTAAATTGAACTGCATTTAAGTCATGAATTTTTGTCCCTCAAAAGACTCTGAAAAGAATCAAAATAATCCATAAGCAGGGAGAAAATATTTTAACCCAATTATCTCATGAGTGACTTATATACAGAATATATAAAGATATAAAGAGCTTTTGAAACAATAATAAAAAAGAAAAAAAAGAGAAGCAAAATATTTGAACAGATATTTTCACTGAAAAAGATACATATAGCAGTAAGTAAAGATGCTCAGCATCATTAATCATATGAAATATGCAAGTAAAACTGCAATAAAACACCATCAACTACTATATGGAGGAATTAAGCATAACAATAATAAAAGAGTGACCACATCAGATGTTGCTAAAAGAATGGAGGAACTGACATTCTGACAAATTGTTGCAGAGAATGTAAAATGGTGCAGCCACTTTGGAAAACAATTTTACGTTTCTAAATCAATAAATGTATATCTAATATATGCTCCAGGCATTCCACTCTGATGTGTTTTTCCACGAGAAATAAAAGCATATAAGCTTATGCCATCACAAAGACTGGTACACAAATGCTTATTCTATCTTTACTCATTAAAATTCCTAGCTGGACAAAAACTAATGTCCAGCACCAGGTAAATGGGTAAACATATTATGGTGTACTCATACTATGGAATGCTACTACAATAATTGTAGATATTGTTACATGTAACAGCATGGACAAAACTCAAAATAACTGTGCTCAGTAAAATAAGCCACATGCAAAAGAGTAATTACCTATATGATGTAATCTGTATAAAATTCTTGAAAATGAAAACAAATCTTTAGTAACAGAAAGCATAGAGGAATAGATTACCAGGAATCTATTACTAGGAATCTAAGGGCCACCAGGAAACATTTAAGGATGAAGAATATATCCACTGAATTGACTGTAGTGATGGTATCATGAGTGTATACATATGTCAATCAACACTTATCCAATTATATATGTTAAATGCATACTGTTTGTACACATTTGTCTATTATGCTTCAATAAAGATATTCAACATAAGAAAGAAATGGAGAAGTATAATAGCTGAGCTTGATCAGTTTTTAAGTTGCTATTCTTGTTTTCACAAGGAATATTGAGAAATGGGTGGGATGCATGGACAGATATGTTACTCCATGAGTTTCTCCACAAGAAAGCATGGGCCCTGGAAATGGAGTTTCCTTTTTGGCAGAGGAGGGCTGGAAGAGGAATAGCAGGAAACTTAGGCTTTGAGTGGATGAGGTTGTTTGGCATGATCATTACCTACTCTGTAAGTCATTCTCACAAGAGATCAGTTATCACATTGAGAAATACGGTTTATAAGTGGAGTAGGAAGAAATGGGGAGCAGAAGAGAATTAGTTAGGCTGCCTCCTAGGAACATGTCCATGATTCAGTCTCTTGGGATTAAGGAAAATCTATCACCTATGAAATTGAATTTTTTAAAGGTCAAATTGTTTGTGTATTTTCCTGAGATATATATTCCCTTCTGAAAACAACCTCACTGGCCTACTATGAACTTATTATTTTACTATTTACGCTGGCTTTTTAATTTTTATAAAGGAACAAAAAAAGGGGAGGAGGACCTATGAAGAGACTTCAAACTAGCCAAGTATATACACCTAGTTTTTGAATTTTTCCTATGATTAAGTGCTAATATTATTATTGTGTTAAGCCTGGTCTGGTAGGACTTACACTGAGTGTTACAAAGCTAGTTATATGAGACAGAAGGAGATGAATGCAAACTCGCCCCAACTAAAGGGAAAAAATAATCTACTCCAGATTTTCTCAATAGGGAATGAAATAGGACATGAAAGTTTAACTCAGAAAAATATTTTTAAGTAAACATGTCCATGCTTATCAAGGACCAATGAATCCTAATATTTTGGCATAGTTTGCTCAAGAAGTAGGAGTGTTTGTGTGTATGCATGCATATTTGCAAAAACTTTAATAAACTGGGCAGCTGTATTAGAGGAAATAGAGGAAGAGGGAAATTTTTGAATGTTAATTTTAAGAAACAAGGAAGTTAGTTTTAAGGAAAAGAAGGGGCCAAGTGATTGCCATGACCCTTAGTACTCATGTCTGCTATCTCTGGGGTAGGCCACATCTCTTTCTCATTACTTTGCTCAGAACATTTTTTACATCCTTATTCCTCAAGCTGTAGATCAAGGGATTCAGCATGGGGATTATTGTGGTGTAGAACACAGGCCACCTTCTCCTGGACCATACTGTGGTTGGATGCTGGCTTGAAATACATAAATATGATGGATCCATAGACGATCCCAACAGCTGTGAGATGAGAGCCACAGGTACTAAAGGCTTTGGACCTGCTCTCAGCTGAGGGTATTCGAAAAATATTGGTGAGTATGAAGGTATAAGAGATGGCGATGGGGCTGGAGTTGTGGCTCAGCGGTAGAGCGCTTGCCTTGTACATGTGAGGCACTGGGTTCGATCCTCAGCACCACATAAAATAAATAAAGGTATTGTGTTCATCTGTAACTAAATATTTTTTTTTTAAAAAAAGAGATGGTGATGGACCCAGTTGTTGCCAACACATTGAATCCACCTATGAGTATTACCAGAAGCTCATTGAAGTAGGTGCTAGAGCAAGACAGCTGGAGGAGGGGAATTATGTCACAGAAGTAATGGTGGATGACATTCTCCCCACAGAAGGAAAGCCTGGTCATGGAGGAAGTGTGGGCCACAGCTCCAATAGTGGCCATGATATAGACCCCTGTCACCAGCGCACTGCATGCCTTTTGGGACATGGTGACACTGTACAGCAGTGGATTACAGATAGCTGCATATCTATCATATGCCATGGCTGCCAGCATGTAGCCCTCAGCAATAGCAAATGCGCAGTAGAAAAAGAGCTGTGTCATGCATCCAGAATAGGAGATAATATTTTGTTCCCATATAAAGTTTCCTAACAGTTTGGGGGTAAAAACTGAGGAATAGAAGAAATCTAAGAATGACAAATTACCAAGAAAAAAGTACATGGGACTGCTTAAAAAACTTGGAATGGAACCACCATTTGACCCAGCTATCCCACTTCTCGGCCTATACCCTAAAGACTTAAAAACAGCACACTACAGTAAAGCAGCCCCTTCAATGTTTATAGCAGCACAATTCACAATTGCAAAACTGTGGAAGCAACCCAGATGTCCTTCAATAGATGAATGGATAAAGAAACTGTGGTACATATACACAATGGAATATTATTCAGCAATAAAAGAGAATAAAATTATGGCATTTG
>PVHX01027015.1:0-19953 GCA_004024805.1 Geosciurus inauris | reverse complement strand
TCCCAATTTGCTGGAAATATTCGGTTAATTTAAAGAGTTCTAAACATTTGAATATGACCATTTTTGCCAATTTTCGAATTAATTTTTATGAAGGAGAAAATTTTCAAAGGTCAGACTTTGTCACTTTGCTGACATCACTCTTTGACAGTTTTTGCATTAATATGCATAATATATGGATATACATGATATTTTTCTGCAGCATATTATTTTCTCTGTGATCTTTTCCAAATTCTATTACCAGTATTGAATTCTTCATAAATAGAACTTGGAAGTTGTCCTTCCTTGGGAAGTTTTATTATCTTTGTAATTATCTGTCTTTTCAAAAGTTTGGAGAATATCTTGTGAAAACATCTGTATCTCTTGCTGTTTTGGGGGAGTAACACTTTTATAATTTTCTTCATTCACTCTAGAAATGCATGCGTTCAGATTTTCTATCTTTTCTCAGTCAAATTTTTCTGAGGTTTATTTTCCTAGAGTATTACACATTTCATCAAGACTTTCAAATTTATTTTTATAGGTTTGAGGAAACTAGTTCTTTATTCTTTCAACTAATTCTGATTCTATCGTTAGTTCCTCCTTAGTGTTCCTTACCTTTTAGCAGTGATACCTTCTCCCTTTTTCCTTAATTAGATTAACTGGAGATATATTTTTAGATTTATGCATGGATTTTAATGTTTTTAAATTTAACTCAAATTCTTTAATTCATTAATTCAAAATCACTTTAATTATTTTGCTAGTATATTTCTAATTTTAAGCCAGAGTATTAATTCAATTATTTCCATTCTGCCTCATTACTGGTAGACATATTTTAGGCACTCAATTTTCCTCTGAGAACTTCTTTAGCTATATCTCTTAGGTACAGATGTATAAAGCTTTTATCATATTTGATTAAAAGACAAATACACTTCAATTTTGTATTTTCCATTTGACTCTCAAAAACTATGGAGATTTGTTTTTAATTTACAGACAAAATTTGTTTTCATAATTTCAAAAACAATTTATAAATTTCTAGAATTAAAAGTATAGCCAGAGATGATTCTTCTACTAGATCAATGTTAGTGAATGCTGTGGAGTCTATTAGAAAGATTTTTCCCTTCTCTATTTTTAGGTTACGGCATTTACTATGTATCAAATTTGCCTATAAATTATGTTGTCTGCTTCTTCTATATTCTTATGGTTTTTGATCATTGCATTTGAATATACTGAGAGAGGATTATCATTCAACTATTTTATTTTATCTACTTCTTTTATTTCTTATGATGTCTGATCCATGAATGCTTCGACTGTGTTACTTGGTGCTAGATAGATAATTCTATTTTATCTTACTTGTGAATTGCATCCTGTAGCATTTTAATGTATTCTTTTTTGTCCTTTTAAATACTTTAAGCCTTGATTCTACATGAGTTTAAGAACCTAACATTTGACTTCCTTTTGTTTGCATTTCCCTGATATATATTTTTATTTATCATCCTTGTGAACCATTTTGCTTTAGGTAATTCTCTTGTATATATAGCATAGAGCTTGGTTTGATTTTGTGATCTAATCTTATATTCATGTTTTTTTTAAGGGTATGATTTTCCGTATTTTATAATAAAATAATCCAATAATACTCTCTTTCCCTGGATTTGATTTCATATTGTCAAACATACAACTCTTACTTACCTCAACTATTACTATGCTTCATCATATTTACATGGATTATTTTTATTCCCATCTAAAACAAATAAGGTAATCAACACACTTACTTTACCTCAACATTATTTCCCATAATTTCTCCAATTGGCATTAATTATATGAACTTTACATTTTTAAGGCATATGGTATTTACACTGTGTTCTGTCACTCCAGTCTTATTTTCCTTTGACCTTGATTATATAGTCAAATATATTCAAAGTTCATTGCCAATCTTTTGGTTTCATTTTATTTGTCATGACTTCTTTTGCTCAAAATGAGTCTTCTTGTAGTTTCCTCAGAAAAGTTCACAGAAATAATAATTTCTGAAATCCTGTGAATTCAAAACCCTTTTGTCTGTACTTTTTACATATGAAGGAGAGTTTGACTGGATACATATTATTGGCTCAATTTTCCTTCCTTGAATACCATGTAGATGCTGCTTCTCTGTCTTTTGGTATAGATTTTTCAGTGAAGAAATCTGAAGCTACCTTCTTTTCTCCCTATACAATGACTTCATCTTTTTGTCTGACTGCTTGAAGAATTCTTTCTTTATTTTAATAACCTATAACTTTACAAGGACATTTTTCAGTGTTGACTATTCTGGCTCAATTTTCTTTTAGATACACTGTGTCCCTTATATATTTTTCTGTATGTACAGTTGGCTTTTTCTATTATTTCTTAGTAGAATATCCTTGAATAATATGTTTAATCATTGGTTCTTTCCTACTGTTTTAGCATTCTTCCTCAGGTTTTCCAACTATAAATAGGTGCACTTTTTTTTTGTTCTGGCTTCCAAATATATTATTTTTTCACCTATCCCTTTTTAACTCTTTATTCATTTTATTAGTATCATCTTTTTTTCACAGCTGAGGACCAAACTCCAGGCCTTGCATATGCTAGGCAAGCACTCTACCACTGTGCTAAATCTCCAGCCCCATCATCGTTTAATTTCTATCTTCAATGTTTTAACTTCTTTCTGAAAGAAGAAAACATTTTCCCTCTCTACTCTCATACTCAATACAGAGTGTTTCTTTGTTCAAAATTTGTGGGAATTTCTCCTTACTATCAGCCAATTCTAGGTAAATTATAGCATACCATGTCAGAGTCATAATGTAATTCAATTTGACACTATCGACCTGGAGATAGCATCAGATCCCACAGATTGAAGGCTCAGTCACACAAGACTGTGCTTCAGTTCAGATGCACATGTAAGTAGCAAATTGTCACTTACTCTTCTGACTATTTATAAATCATGGATTCTCAAGACCCCTTTACCTTCAATTAGCTTGTTAGAGTGGCACATAGAACTTAGGAAAACAATTTACTTATATGTATCTATTTGTTATAAAGTATTTTTTTAAAAAAATGCAGATGAACAGCCAGATAGGAGATGCTTAGAGTTAGGTATGTGGGAAGGGGCATGGAGCTTACATGCCATGCCCAGCGACAAGACCCTCCATTATCCTCTACATGTTCACCACCTCATAAGTTCTCCAAACCCTGTCATTTGGAGGTTTTATGGACATTTGATTATACAGGCATGATTGATAATATCACTGGCCATTGATGATCAACTCAAATTCAGTTTCTTTCTTTTACCTGAAGGAGGTTAGTGAGTGGGTATGGGTCAGAAGCTCAAACTTTCTAATCATGTGTCTGTTTCCCCTGGAAATGAGTTCCTTCCCTCATACAGAGGCCACCAAGAGTTAGCCCATTAGAATAAAAGATGATTCTATCACCCAGAAAATTCTGAAGGATTTATAAGCTCTGTGTCAGATGCTCCTATTACTCATGAAATTACACAGATCTTAGGAGATCTGTCAGGAACTGACTCAAAAAACAAATATTAGGCACCAGAGCTCCTGCTGACAGGTGGGAGCCCAGGCCAAGTCCAGAACCACCCTCAGGAACTCCAAGGTGATTTTATAATACATCTTGAATCCATTTTAATTAGTCATGAAATTCTATTATCCTTAAACTTCTTTCTTTCTTTGCTTTTATCTATTGACTAATTTCAAAATCTTTTCTGTAAATCCCTAAATTGTAACAAAATTCAATATTCTCTAGTAGTTTAAAAAAAACCACCAAATATTAGAAAAAATATTCTTAAAATACCTATTTCTAGGAGATATGTAGGGCTTTATATCAGAAATCAGGAGTACATACCAACACATTTATCTCTTAATATTTCACAATGTAATACAATTTTCCATAGTATCTTTGCTTTTGTAATTCCATCAGTTTGGTGTTTTTTTCAGTTTTCTTTTCTTTATACTCCAAACTTCTTAGTGATTCCTACTCTAATTTCATTGCTTTCTGTAGTTTCATCCTTTCTTTCTTATGGTACATTTCTGATCTGCCATCTCTCCTTATAAGTGGGATTGACTCATTATTTTTAAGTATTTGTTTTATTGCAACATATTCTAGTGAATCTCCATTTGTTTCTAAATTTTTTGTTCTTGTCTATATTTTTATGACATTTTTGTGTCAATTAATTTCTATATTATTCTTCATTGAATGAGTTGCATTTTCCTAGACCAGCTACTTGTAGTTTGAATAGAGCAGGGACTAGTGTAATCACCCAGGCTTTATACAAAAAGAAACTTTCCTTCTGTACTTCCATAGAAGCATTTGATTTCTCACAAATAATGGCATGTGTGTATAGTTCTTCATCTAATTGCAATTCTTATTCTTTTAAATAAATTGGATCTAATCTTGCTAACTTATTTCTCACACCTAGTTTCAACATAAAATATATTTTTTGCACTTAGAGCATCTCTCCTTCCAAAAGTTGTTTGAGTGGATATTTTCTTAAATCTGCTACTTCCGGTCTAACTGGTCACTCTCCACATTCTTGTCTTTATTCCCTTCCTTATGGCTTTTGACTGGTTTGTAAACTATATCTGTTTCATAGTCAGAAAGTATTGTTTAAGGGTCTTGTGCTTGCTGGAATTCCCTGTTCTTTATAATAGAAAGGGAAATGCAAAAATGGGTGAAGATACTATTAAGTTCTTTCTGTCTGATTTGATGATAGTGCAGCAGTTCCTATTTAATGGGCTCTGCTTTCTTGATGAAGTATTAAACCCAGGGCAGTGATGGGTAGCTTCAATATTTAGGTCTCTTTTTTTTTGTACCAGGGATTGAACTCAGGGGTACTCAACTACTGAGCCACATGCCCAGCCCTATTTTATGTTTTATTTAGAGACAGAGTCTCACTGAGTTGCTTGGGTCCTCATTGTTGCTGAGGCTGGCTTTGAACTCACAATCATCCTGCATCAACCTCCCCAGCTGCTGAGTTTACAGGCATGCACTGCCGCACTGACAATATTTAGGAAGCATACACAAGGTATGAAAAAATGATTACAGAGATTGAGAAAGGAAAATTAGGGAGACATTTATTAAAACTTCATGGATTTGTTAAGTGTTTATTTGGCTTGAATGGTTGTAGGGTGATAAAACGAATCTACATGGTTGTTTGATGCAAGAGATCATTTGGATTCAAATTTGTCATGTTAATGCTATTGAAAAGGAGGTGAACTATGATGACTCTGTAATCCTAATAGTAGTAAGGTTCTTACCAAGAAGGAAAGGGAATAAAAAGTCTCTAAGCAATATTGAGGAGCTAGGAGCATACCAATATTAACCTCTGAGTGGTGTGAATTATTAAAAGGATACAAAACAATGCTAAGAAAAGGAAGAATTTTTCAGGCATCTGTCAATTTTCTGGTTAAATAAGTACATAAAGGAAACACTCAGAAACTGGGGTATATTTTTTTTTCTAATAATGGAATAGAAGTTTCCAAGATTCAAGTAGAAAGATCATGAGGAACCATTCTGACTGGCTGAGTCGTCTAGCTATCTCCAAGTTTAAGTGTTCAGTAATTTTCCCATTTGTGGCTAAAGAAGTATGCCTGAGTTTATATACTGTTGTGGTAAGAAGTTCAGTGGTATATACATAACCAGTGACAGAACTGGGCAAATCATATATCCTCTCTAAGCCTAAGCCTGTATTTCATTGTTTTCATAATACTCTCATGAAGATTAAGGGAATTATGTTATCTTCTTTCCTTCTTATTCAGTGTGATGGTTCATTCTGCCACACATTGTGACTTAATTGCCTTCTGAAGGATTCATTGACATGGAGTAAAGACATCTTTGAAACATTTCAGTAAGGTTTATCTTTAGCTCTTTCCTTTCACAGACTGATAGTTCATCTACCTCTTCTTATATTTCCTTTATTATATGCAATCTTGCTTTCCTATCTTCATGTTCTTCTGTATTAGAAGCTCTCCAAAGATAGAGAGCTGACTATGGATTGCCTTCTTCATTGCTATAGTCTTATTGATGAGTTGGTTACATGATACCTTTTTTTAATAATTAAGCATGAGAACACCTCAACATCTTCCTCCAATATCCTTTGGTACAGGAAATATAGAAATATATGAACTTTCTATTGAATGATATTTCCCAGAAATTATATTAAATTATGTGAGGCTAAACATTATATTTAAGTTGGGTAGTAATTTAAAGATAGTTGAGTATTGAGCTAAGAGCTCTCTCACTATTCAACAATTTATCACAGAGAATATTATAATTGTTTTATGTTTCATCTACATTTATTTCTCCTCTGATTATTATCATAGTCAGAATATGGATGACCAAAGGCATTGCATATTGAATTTACATGGTGCAGGCAATTAGGCATTGTTGCCTTGCTGATACATCCACTGTCAAACTGTGACAACAGCTGGCAGGGGTGAAAGATACCCTGGGAATATTTCTAGGAGCTCAAATGAAAAATCTTTCCTTGAATGTGATAGATGTTGTTTATAGATCCCTTGAGGAGAAAGTGTCTCTCTCAATATGACTTAAATGCTTAATCTCTGTACTACCCTGAGAACACTGTCCAGGCTAAACAAATCATGTCCTTTTATACCATTTATATGCAACTGAACAAAGAGTTTCCATCCTAACAGCATTTAAACATTTAAAACTGACATGTCTCCATGCAACAGTGTCTCTTTCTATTAGCTGTAGATAACATAGTATATAATTACACAACACAATCATGCACTGTATTTGTAATATCCTCAGGTAGAAAGGTGTTGAGTTATGCCAAATGAATCATGTAAAACATGTACAAATTCTTTGCTAATTGGCCAGTGTTAGGTACTAAAATTCAGAGGAATGAAAGGACATAATAGTTTGATATTTGCAAAATGCCTATTTCCTACCAGTACACAACCTTCTAAAATAAACTTATCCATTGACCAGATTCGAGCACAGATGTGTCAACCGTAAGATTGAATGCATTCTGAATTCCCATCTCCCCTCTGTTTTCATAGATTGCTGTGGAGTTGTTGTGGTGAATGCCCCACTTGATTTCAGAGTGGAATGACAGTTTATTATTCATAAGTGACTGAGTGCATAAGGGATACATGTAGGGGCTATGAAGGAAGAAGGGAGGAAAGTCAGAGCAGGCCACACAACAGTGACATGTTTGTTATGAGTGACTGTTATATACAGTAACCTAGCCTCAGTATTGGAAAGAGTAATAAGGGGAAATTATATCAGGCAAAAGAATGATTATGAATGCATTACTTGATTTCTAAGGCACACAGATTTTTGACGTTCTTTTTTTCTTTTTTTAAAAGAATGTATCCAAATCCAATAAGCTAGCCTCTGAATGGATTTGCTTTCAGTTATTCTGAATTGTGAATTCCAACTGAGTACCAGATGTTAAAAAGAGAGAACTGCCCTGCTGATGATTACCAGTTGAACAATAAAGCTCTTCAAAGTGGGTTGGATCTTTTCTCTGCAAAGTTTTCATTCTATTTAATAACATCACTGTATTTCTATAATGTAGAATGGTATGCTTCCTATTGAAGTGCTGGCAGCTGTATACAACTAACCACTGGCTGGTTTCTCAGAATGTTACCCAGCTATCATACCCCAAAGAAAAAAACATTACCTTGGAGTTGAAGCTTGAAAAGTAAAAAGAAAAATGTAAGTAAGAATCTTTACCATTTTGGGGTCATATTTTAATTTTCTTCATGTTAGCATGAGCAGAGATTTATATTATTCCTCAATGTCTAGGTAAATATATATTTCTTGAAAATTACCAATAAGATAGATGTCACACAAACAGAAGATTTTCATCTTATGCAATCTATAGAGTTAAGCTGGATCATTAATGATATGAGTACTGAATTCTTATTTGAGTTATGTGTTTTCTTTGTTGTAAGCTATGAGATGCAAATAATCAAACTATTCCAATTTTAAATTTGCACAAAAAATTACCATTAGTAATTTTTTTTAGAAAATTAAAAGTAAGAGGTAAAAACTTTAAGTATTGCCAGCTGAAGGCAGCAGCTCTCATGTCTTATTGTGCACAAGTCATGAAGTGCCATGATAAAGAATGAGCTCAAGGTTGCAAAGGAGATTCTATCCCACCTGTTTCTGTTGCAAGAATGATATTTTACGGTCTCTCAGTTTCCTGAAATTGGCTTCCGACTTTCTCTTAGCAGGGTAATACTTAAGGAGAAGTAATAATCTGCATTTTATTTGATATTCCTCTTCCTTAGTATTAATGGAAGCTGAAGTCAGGGTAGAAGCAGAGATAAAAAGTAAATATGAGAAGAAAGGTTAAATTTCCAAATAGTACTCATAATGTTTCTATCTGTCTTGACATAATGAGATATTTTTAGATTTTATGTTCTTTAACTTCTTTGAGTTACAGGCCTAAAGAATATAAAAGTGATCAATTTATACTCACCATATCATAAATCAGCAAATCACAATTATGCATATGAGTACCAGTGATTATGCATGTGAGAATCTCTGGAATTCTTGTTAAAATTAAAATTCCAGAGTCATACCCAAGAACTGCTGAAAGAAAATCTCCTAGAATAGGGGTAGGAACCTTTCTGAAGGTGGTAGGGAAGGAGCTGACCTAATTAACTTTGTAAAACAGTTTTGACTAGCCAGTATTAAGCTAAAAAAGGAAACAAACATAAAATTATTAAAACTCTAGACTAGCTGGATAGTTTGTTTCTTACGGTAAAAGGGGTCAGCAATTCTGAAATTATGTGTATACTAGCTTCAAACTAATGAGTGAATACATTGATAATATGAGTAAGGTTTCACGTGGTCAGAAAAAGAAGCTGCCAATAAGTAATGATGGATGGTACAATGAACCCTGTGGTGCTGGATTAGACTTAGAGATATCACTATGAATATGTGTGTGTGTGTGTAAACACACAAAAAGGTAAATGAGTAAATATAGATGTACTTGTATACATCAATTAGTACATCTTCAAATATTTCCTAGCTGTGTATTTTGAGAGGGCTCAGAAGCAATAACGCCTCAGTCGTATGGAGAATTCCTGGCAACCAAATCTTGTTTTCTAACTATTTCTCCTCAATAAAAGTAACCAAGGATATTTTCAAGAAATAGCTGACTCTGGGGCTAGGGCAGGGAAAATAGAAGATGCACTTGTAGAATCTTGTGATGTGTGAAAATAAAACAATTGTTCAAGGAAAAAAAAAGTGGAAAGGACATAGGAGACAGTCTAAAAGAACACCCAATGGCCAAAGGTGGAAAAATTTGAGTAATAAAATAAATAATACTGTATTGTAACATAAAGAATAAAATAAATAACCATGTCCCTACTGATATAAATATGTAACAGGAAAAAAATATATCTTCCTTATGGAAGAATTCCAATTAATAAATGTAGATGAAATTATAGAACCAGAAAATCAACATTAGAATGTCACATTAATAATTCCTCCAGGCAATAACAATGGATTATTGCTAAAATTAGTGGGTGAAACTTTAATGAAAAGGAGGATATGTGTATAGCCTCAAAGTTTCCTCCCCAAATGTTAATTAATGCAGTTGTTTTCTAACACATGTCCGTGGATTCGTTAATACTCTTTCCTGGAACAGGTGGAACTTAATTCCCCTCCCCTTGAGTGTAGTTGGATTTAGTGACTCACTTCTAATGAAAATAAGAAAAAAAATGGAAAAAAGTGGTAACTTTATAGTGTAGAAACGTAGCACACGTTGCTTTGTCCATTTACTAAATACAACCACACTCAATCAAGGTTAACATCACCTTGATGATAAGTTTTATTGATAATATTGATCCCCTGATATGATACAATGAAAAGGTGATGTCATTTCTTTTAATACACATCCTCAAAATCTATAATTTCACACCAATCATGAGAAAACATCAGATAAAAGTATCAAGGTCATGAAAGAAAAGAAAAAACTGAGAAGCTGTCACATATTGAAATATTTAAGAGACATATAATTGAATGCACTGTAGTATTCTGGGTTGGGTCTTGGAATAGCAAAAGGATGAGAGAATTAAAAAAAAGAAGGTAAATGTAAATAAATTCTATACTGTTGTGATAGTATTATATCAATTTTAATTTCTTAATTTTGATAAGTATAACATAGTTATGCACCATGTTATTAGTGAAATCTAGGCTACGGGTATATCAGAATTCTTGTCTTAAGCCATCTTGTGCCACTATAACAAAACACCATAGACTCAGTTTTGTTATGGTGGCACAAGAAATTTATTTTTGTACAGTTCTGGTACTGACAGTCAGTTCAAGGTGCCTGCAAGGTCAGTGAGGGTTCTCCTCTTGGCCTGTGGACAGCTACATTCTTCCCGGATCTTCACATAGCCTTTCCTCAGCACATGGGTGTGAAGGAACAGGGGAAGAAAAAGAAAGAGAAAGAGAGAGAGAGAGAGAAAGATAAAGATAAAGATAGCGTCTCTTCTATAAGGACACAAATCCTGTCAGGCTAGAGCGCCACCCTTACGATTTTATGTGACCTTAATTTCTTCCTTAGAAGCCGCATCTCCAAATACACCCACACTGGGGGTTAGGGCTTCAACATATGAATTTAGGTAGGACACAAACTTTCAGTCCATAACATCTTTTTATTACCATTAGTAAAACTAAATGTATTCTAAAACAAAGAATTAGAATGGAAAATGAAATAAAAATGGAAAATAACTTCAGTACAGTCATGTTGATTTTACCTCATTGATATGGTTTTTCTATATATAATAGCCAAATAAGATCCTTAAAACATGATTGTGACCACTCGTGCTTTCATAAACACTAATCTGTCTATAAGTATTTTTATGCATGGTAGTATAGCAGAAACATGATTTTACTAGTGAGACACATAAGCTGCTAATAAAAAACTAAGAACTGACATTTTTATTAATGTATTATAAAATGTTATATGTATACCAATAAATAGACATCAATGAGGCCATGGATTGCAAAATCTCATTTTGACAGCAATCCAGCTCTCCAAGGTCATTGAGTAATGAGAAAAAAATGTCAACCATTTAAGTTAGAAAGTAATTTCTGAAGAACTTTATTTCTGTTGCCTTTTCATTTCCTATAAAAATGCACACACACATGCAAGTAAAAATGCAAACTAACTAATTTCAGTGGTTTGTTAATAACTGGTCTGCAGTGAATTAAACCTGAATTCATTCTGTTATATGTTTTTGGCAGCTTGGAACTCTATATATTTTAGTTTTTCTCTATTCCCTAAATGCAGATTGCTTGATGGTGTGTAAGAGAGCTAATTAGATATAAATACCAACCAGCACCCAAATAACAAGGATCATAATGATCATACAGTGAACAGCTGTGCCATTCGATAAATTGGTTTCTTTTCTAATACTGCAGCAATTCAAACATTTTCTAGCTCCAAAAATGTTTTTCCTCTTCACAGGCCAGATTCAATTTAAAAAAAAAAAAGTCTGCTAATGCATGACTTAGAAGGCCAGAAAAATCTGAGGCTTTGCAAACTTTTGTTTAAAAAGCTGGACAGGATTCTTATTGATTTGGGCCTTCTCTGATTTCTTCACTGATAGGACAACAATATATAGCAGTAATATTTATGGGATCAGTGAAAGAAGGGAATACTAGATTTTAATTCAGAATTGAGAATAAGTAGCTGTCTGTTATGGGTCAGATATGCAGTGTCCCCCCAAATCTCATGTATGAGACAATGCAAAACTGGTCAGAAGCAAATCATTAGGTTATGAGAACCTTAATCTAATCAGTAATTAATACACTGATATGGATTAACTGGGTGATAACTATAGGCAGGCAGGGTGTGGCTAGAGGAAGTAGGTCACTAGGGGTTTATATTTTAACCCTGGTGAGCTGAGGTCTTTCTCTGCTTCCTTGTTGCCATATCCTGAGCAGCCTTTCTTCACCACACCTTTTTGCCATGATGCTCTGCCTCACCTCGGACCCAGAGCAATAGAGTCAGTCATCTATGACTGAGACCTCTGAAACCATGAGCTTCAAATAAACTTTTCTTCCTCCATGTTGTTCTCATCAGGTATTTTTGGTCACAGTGAAAAAAAAAAAGCTACCTAAAACACTGTCTTTTATAAAACTGAACCATATCCTTTTTGTTTTACCATTTCCTAATTTGAAATACCATTGAAAGGGAGGAAGTGTTTCAATGACACTTTAGAGAAACAGCTCTACATTGGATTTAATTCAAATTATTTAGTACTTATTTAGTACTTATTCTGTGACAGTTATTATTTTAAGTGCTGGTAAGCTTAGAGAGATATTGTTCCTTCTTCCTTCAAGGAACTCCTAGTCTAATTTGAAGAAAAGACCAAACCCCCTTGATATATAACACAATAAATACAAATAGTGATTTCTTTATGGAAAAAAAAATTGAAGCATTTCCCCAGAAAATAATAGAGAATTGGGGAGTTTCCTGAGATAAATAGATCTAGAAGTTTTATCTGAGGAAGTGATATATAAGTTGACACCTAATGTAAGCTGATGAAAATGAACCACTCCAGGCTTCTGCAGAGGAAAAAAACAGCAGAAAATCATGCTGTTTACTTTGAGATCGCATGTTTCACTCCTGTTTTGAAGTTACTAAAAAAAAAAAAGCTAAGAATTTATAGAGAACAAAACAATGCTTGAACAAGTTGCTACCTCCTGAAACTCCATTCTATTGATAGCAAAAATATTAAAGCAGGAAGGGTACAAAATACAAACAAGAACAAAAAATTGGAAGAGATAACAATAAACAAAATGCTTCAATCTGGCAAGCAGATGGATGAGTGCAAACTGAATTAGAACACCAAAAGCTCGAAGTAAAGGAAGCCATGAAGCAACCAGATTTGAATCATTGTATCTCCAAAATATTTGGAGGATAGTGCCAGAAACATCTGGATGGTGAATGAGGTGCTAAAAGCAGAAAATTTAGTTTTAAATGTTTACTTGAATTTAGCTGAGTTAGAATCCAAGCCCCTTCTCTACTTCATGTAAATGGTATACTGCCCTTTCCATAGGCATGGAAAAATAATGGAAATAAATTCTCTAAAGAAGGCAAAAATATAGGATATCTGAAATGGGAGACACTAGATAAAACTAAATATTGGGCTACTGTTATTAAAAGATGTTATCTTAATTTATAACTACTTTTTATTTTTATTTACAATCACTATATCTATATTTACATTTATAATTACTGCTCTTAAAACATATTATTATGTGAAAGTTCACTTGTTGAATATTAAGAATCTCATAACTCTAAGATTTCAGAATGCTGGCCATCAGGCTTATACTTCAAAGCAAGGAGATTAGAAATTTGAGTGTCCCCCCTAGATCACACAATAATGAAGCCATAGTCAACAAAAATCATCCTGCACACAGACCTTCAAATATGTTCTCTGAAGAGTAACTATGAAATGCCTAGACATTTGAAAAAAGTCTCTAATAAAAAAGATAAATATCAAAACAAACATACCTAACCAAGAAATTTATAAGATACAGAAACTATGAATAAAAAATTATAAATAGTATTTTCAAACACATAGCAGGTTTTTAACCCATGAAACAAAAACTGTTTGCTATGAAACAAAAAAAATTAAAAAAATTATAACTCTTGAAAATTAAAAATTATCAGATATGAAAAGCTCAATAATAAGAATCAAAAGGTAAAATTCAAGAAATAACTCATAAAGTAGAGTAAACCAGCAAAGAGGTAGAAATAGGAGACCAAAGATAATTAAAATAGAAGACATATTAAAGAAATCCAAGATTCAAATAATAGGAATTAAAGTAGAGAAAATATAGAAATTACAGGGAATAAAATAATCAAAAAATTACCCAATATGATTGGATAAAAATAATAAAAAAATATTCAATAAGATCCCAAAGGACATGAGGATCCCTTAAAAGGGGCCACCAAATTCAAGCACAGTACATAAAAATATCCCTCATCAGCCAGGCATGGTGGTATAAATCTATAATCCTGGTGAATCCAGAGGCTAAAGCAGGAAGATCACAAATTGGAAGCAAGCCTCAGAAACACAGCCAGACCCTGTCTTAAAATTTAAAAAAATTAAAAAATAAAAGGGTTTGGAGTGTAGCTCAGTAGTAGAGCACCCCTGGGTTCAATCATTACCACAATACATAAGTAAATAAAATCCCTCAGTAAACACAACATAAGGAAAAGGAAGAAAACAAAATTTACAATAAACACACACACACACAAATTTGTTCAAATAAGGACATTTAGAAGACAAAATGGTGCTTGAATTTGAATGTATGAAACATGATTTCCAACTGGGGAGAGTTTGGGGCCAAATACTGATAAATACACAGAAAACTAAGCTGTCAGAACAGAAATAATCATTGAATGGAGAGAGAACTAAAAGATGGGTAGGAAAGAAAATGTAAACATAATTTGCTACATAGCTCTGCTCACTTAAATATTTGCTTGGCCAAAATCATGTGAACACTGATAAATTAACTAACTCTTTTCAGAGGGTGGGTATATGAAGTACAGTGGAGGTTGTGAAAGAGAAATAATTCATCTTCTACAATATGAAAGACAGATAATATCAAAGATGTAATAATAATATTAAGTAGCAGTATAAATACATTATTTAACAGTACAAAGGTAAGTACTAAAATGATGTGACAAAAATGAGGATTGGTTGTCTCCAAGTGGCCAGAAATATGGAATAGAAGGAGTCAGGGAAGTGCACTTAAAATGTCTTGCAGAACTATTTGACTGTTTAAATCATGTACTTGTATGCTTTTGATGAAAAACAAACTATAGTAAAACAAAATAAATAGCTGCCAAAATAGAGGTTTGCTCTCCTATTCAGGATAAGTCTGGATTTATACCACAACAATAGCTCTAATTTCTTGGAAGTAGAATGATGACAAACATTGTATGAAAGATTTATCTCTTGTTAATCCTTAATTGAATCCAAATTCCATAGTAGTATCTGACTCCACTCTTTACTTACTGATCCATGAGCATAGAGGCTGGATAGAGTTGTTGCTCAATAAATGTTAATTTTCTCATTTTTCCCTTAAGAACTATTTGTCCTATATCGTTTTACATTGGTTTTTCTAATCTGTTTTTTTATTAGGCTCTTTTGGATATTTTTCTAAACTGTATGCTAAATATGTCACAATCCAATTGCATCCTCAATTTTTTCCTTGCCCTGCACACACAACACTTTGCAGGTAGGGAAGGGATTATGGCTAGACTGTAGTTTCCAAAGGATTTATAGACTTTGCCCATTTGAAGTCTCTGGAATTTAAAACTCTAATTTATATATAGTCATGAAGTTTTTTTTTTCTTCACCTCTTTAAAATTTGGACTCATTGACTAAGGAGATAAATGCATCATGTTCAGAAAAAAAGACAATTAATAACAAAATATTCTATGGGATGCATGGAGATTTATTGGCATGGCTGTTCATTCTATCCACAAGAAATGTACTGAAATCTATGTAAAGATATACTCTAAAGGTCCAAAGTTGTGCCACTTATACCTAGGTCTTCTAAGAAATACAAACTGATATTAAAAATATTCACATGGGGGTTGCGTTGTAGCTCAGTGGTAGCATGCTTGTCTAGAACATGTGAGGCACTGGGTTTGATCCTTAGCACCATATCAAAAGAAAGAAAGAAAATAATGGTATTGTGTCTAACTACAACTAAAAATATTTTAAACAAAGAATATGCAGGTAGGGGTACTGACCTGCTTCATGTGCAAATGAGTTATAACATGGGCAATAATAAAATTGAATGATTCATATTATTCATTCCCTCCTTCATGAGCACCAGTTAAGTATGTCTAAAAAGATTTTTAACAATGTGGTTCATGGGTTCATGTGTAAAAGGGTAAAGGTCAATTTAAAATATTGAAGCTTACAAACTTCGTGGTAATAGATATAGTGGGATGACAAGTGTTTACAATTTAAACCTGAGTCATAGTAAATCTCAGTGGTCAAATGGTACAGTTTTATTTTGCTTGTTTCAGTTTCAGAAATTAGCACTTTTTTTTTTTTTTGGTACTAGAGATTGAACTCAGGGGCACTCGACTACTGAAGCCATATCCCAGACCTATTTTGTGTTTTATGTAGAGACAGGGTCTTACTGAGTTGCTTAGCGTCTCACTGCTGCTGAGGCTGGCTTTGAACTCGCGATTCTCCTTTCTCAGCCTCCCTAATTGCTGGGATTATAGGCTTGCGCCATAGTGCCCAGCTAGCACTTTTTTCTTATTATAAAAGGAAAATAGCCTATAATACAACATAGAAAAAGCATGTCAGGCTGGGGATGTGGCTCAGTTGTAGAGTGCTTGCATGAGACCCTGGGTTCAATCTCCAGCACCACAAAAAAAAAAAAAGAAAAAAAAAGAAAAAGCATAAGCACAATCAAGCATAATACAGAACAGTACAAATACAAAATCCATTAAAGATCACACGTAGTATTACCAGTGATAAATCTATTAACATTTTGTCAGGCTGAGTGATATTTTTACAGTCTTATTTCTAAAAATAAACAGTATGTGTGTGTTTGTACATACAGACACTTTTTTCCTCAAACTTTAGATTATATGCTACATATTGTATTTTAACTTGCTTTCTTAAAAATTTAACATTGTGTTATGAATATTTCCTTTGTCTATATACTTATACAGTGTGATATTTTGAAGTAGGATGTTGTTCAATCATATAAATATGCTATAATTTACTATAATCATTCTTCTACTATTGGGCATTTTCCCAAAATTTCTTAATTATAAATAAGCTGATATGAACATCATTGTATATTCACCTTTGTATATATCTTTGATTATTGTTTTAACATGAATTTCTAAAATTGGAATTTCTGTGTCAAATTCTTCTAACAGTTTGATTCAACAATTCTATCTCTAGAAATTTAATCTAAGGAAATAATTATGGATCCTTTAAAACATATTTTTAAATCCATTTCTAATCTGCTCACTTAATAAGGAGAATAAAAGACTTTAAATCATTTAATTTAATTATATTACAAAAATTTACGTTTTTGCCTAATCCTCATCACTATTACAGCTCATTGACATAGGCAGAGTTTCAAGAAGTTCTGAAAATTACCTGTGGAATAATATCAACACATTTATGATAGAGTAAAACTTCATGCTGAGATATGGTATTGATTCTAATTGGCAAACTGTTTGTGTAAGAAAGTTGAGTGAGATATGTCTCAAAGACTAAACTGAGAAGGACAAGTTTTGTCACAGAAAAGAAAACAGTTTTATCTTTCGAATAAAAGTCAATGCTGCTGGGCACAGTGGCACACACCTGTAATACCAGTGGCTCACACCTGTAATACCAGTGGCTAGGGAGGCTAAAGCAGGAGGATCAAAAGTTCAAAGACAGCTTCAGCAACTTAGCAAGGCACTAAGCAATGAGACCCTGTCTTTAAATAAAATATAAGTAAAAGTGCTGGGGAGGTGAATCAGTGGTTAAGCATTCCTGGGTTCAATCACTGGTACCAAAAAAAAAAAAAGTCAATGCTTTGATCATTTCATTATAAGGGTTCTATCTAAATAAGAACATTATAGATTATCTGTCTATAAGGTAAATAAGAAGACCTAAATTTTTCCATATATGCTCTCATAAATTGCTTAACTGACATAATTATATTTTTAAAATTTTGCTTTAAAGTAACTAAGCAGATAAGTTCCATGATAAGTAATGGAAACCATATTGAAAAGAGACCATGGGGAAGAAAAAGGCATGTGTCTTAGCTGATAAGTTCATTTTATGTTAATAAAATCACTGGTCACCACATTCCTATTACAGTGAGAATATCCAAAGGTGCTTGTTAAAAATATAGGTTTATGGATCTACCCTACTCAATGATTCTCTTGGGATGGAACCTGGACTCTATGGTTTCAGATAAATTTCGCGGGTGATATTTATTTAAACAAATATCTGAGAACCAGTACTCAATGATTTTAAAGCATATATAAAAAACTTTTAAATTTTTTTATTCTTTCTTTTTTTTCTTTTTGGTACTAGGGTTGAACCCAGGGAAGCTTAATCACTGAGCCAAATTCCCAGCACTTTTTACTTTTTAGTTTGAGACAGGTTCTCACTAAGTTACTTAAGGTCTTGCTAAGATGCTGATGCTGCCTTTGAACTTGCAATACTCTTGCCTCAGCATCCCAAGTTGCCGAGATTACAGGTGTGCCCAATTGCACCTGACAAAAATTTTAAATTTTGAAATAATCAGAAATGAATGTGTAATAGACAAGAGAAAAAAGTAATGAGTAGATAACAAATGCTCCCCCTCATAATCATTAAATCTGAAACATAAAAACATAGTACATACACAGGCACATACACTGCATATGAACTCATGTTTCATGTTAATGATGACGACACATTCCAAGAAATGTGTTGTTAGGTGATTTTATCATCACGTGAACATCGTAGAATGTACGTACACAAAACTAGGTGGTATAGGTCAGTCACTTAATATGTCTGAATTGATACAATCAAGGAATGTGGTAAATACAAGATGTATGAGACTATACTCAGGGTAATATAGCATATTGTACAGTAATTTTTTAAAGTAAAAATATATTCTAAAATAGTGTGAAATGTATGAAATAATAAATATATAAGCCAGTTTGGGAGGCTGAGGCAGGATTGCAAGTTCAAAGCCAGCCTCAGTAACTTAGTGAGGCACTTAACAACTCAATGAGACCCTATCTCTAAATAAAATACAAAATAGGTCTGAGGATATGGCTCAGTAGCCAAGTGCCCCTGAGTTCAATCTCAGGTACCAAAATAAATAAATAAACACATACATACCTAAGCCAATTGTATAGTCATTAGCCAATATTATCAAGTATTATGTACTACAAAAAACTATATATGCTATGCTTTTACATGACTAGCAGCGCCAGATTTATTTATACCAAAATCACCACAAATACATAACTAATGCATTGCACTATGATGATATAATAGCTACTGTGTTACTAGATAATAGGAATTTTTTGGTTCCATTATAATTTTATGGGATCACTATTGTATATATAGTTCATCATTGATTGAAATGTCATTATGCAGCATATGACTAGAGAATATTGCATTATTGGTTTATAGATGTTTTCATAAATGCTATTAAATATAAAAAAGCAGATTATTTGACAGTGTATACAATAAAATGCCATTATAATAGTTCAAAATATATACTCATACTAGATATCATGACATACTTTTATAATGCTATACCTTACAATAATTTATATCCTCAATAATAAAATTTTATTTGGGCTAGGAGGACACCATAAGTGGATGGCAATTCCAAGTCTTGGTGTTGCTTGGTATGTCCATATAATAGGATCAAATCGAAGGGTTTTAAGTGAAAGTAGTACCTAAAAATTGGGTAAAGTCTTCTTTAAAAGAGTGGAAATGCTAGTCTATGTCCTGATGACCAGCATATCAATGTGATGGCTAAAATTCTGACACAATTCTGTGGCTCAGATAGCCAAGCTGATCAACTTTTGAGAAGGACTGAACAATCAGATAAAAGAAGATAAAGTTATAATAATGGATTACTATATTAGTTTGAAACTGCCCACAGTAATGAACAACAAACTTGTTTTCAGTGCTACATTAGCTGTTTATGCAACTTATATATAGACCTGATCTCTCCTTTTGTTTAGAGAGAAGAGAGGTAGGAGTAGCTCAACTTTCAGGAAGTAAAATAGCAGAGAAGTCAGGCTTAATTATCTATGTAAATATTAAATTTTTGTTCTTTGAAAAGATCAGCCAAGGACATTCTCCCATACACACTCTGATGGACGGGAGAGTTCAGCCCAAGAACATGTATTTTCAATAAAGCCTTGCCCAGCGGTTTTAAAAAAAGAAAAAGAAAAGAAAAGAT
>PVHX01027014.1:0-19953 GCA_004024805.1 Geosciurus inauris | reverse complement strand
GAGGGGGAGGAGGGGGTATTCCCACTCCAGGGAGAGGGGGAGGAGGAGGTATTCCCACTCCAGGAAGAGAAGGAGCAGGAGGGGTTGGCAGCATTTCAGTACCAGGCAGAGGGGGAGGTAGGGGAACTGCTACACTGGGTAGAGGAGGCACTGTCATGTCAGGGAGAGAGGAAGGTAATGGAGTCGCCATGCCCAAGCTAGGCATGGAGGTAGAGGACTCTGTGCAAGGCAGAGGTGGTAAGGGTGGAATATTACAGCTGTTTCCAAAGGAGGAGAAAACAGAGTGTTCATGGCTGGTTTCAAAATCAGTATGAAGAGAAGGATGGGACAGCTGTGAACCAGGCTCCCCCTGACCATCGGAATATGGAAGGGATGGAGGTGGTGGAAGCTGTGATACACTTAATATGGACTGATGGGCCTCAAGTTGTACTGATATTCGCCTTGGAGACACAATCAAAGAAATCTCTGAACAAAATTTTGTCTGAGGTCCAGAAGGTGAGGCTGGAACAGTTGACTTTCCACTTTCAGCCCCAGGTGGGCCTGAAGGACCTTCTGACAGTGCCTCCACAGATGGTAGTGTTATTATCCCATCCTCCTCTGTTGGGGAAGTCTGTATTGATTTTGCCTCTAAAATCCTTTGAGGTTGCATATCTTTTCCTACTAATCTGAAAGTTTCCAGGCAGACATCTTCTGAGGATGTCACTCCATTCTCAGCCCCTTGATGGTTGCTGGCCACCTCCATGTCCAGGACAGGGTACTGCTTTTCTAGTTCAGCTATTTTGGTCCTCAGATCTTCAATGGTTTGTTCCAGTTGTTGAATTACATTTGCCTGTCCCTCAGACTTCATATCCAAAATTTCCTGAGGAACAACAAGGACAGATTACAGTTAAATAGAACATTGGGAAAAAATCTGAATACCAAAAAAAAAAAAAGAAATATAAAATCAAAGCAAAATCATATTTGTTGGTTGTAATACTTCCAAAGAGATACCTCCACAGAAACATACTACTATTATTATGGGTACCCTCTTTTCTATTCTTGGATTTTATAGTGGTTTAAACACATTACCATAGGATCCTAAGGTCCTTATCTGTCTTATCGTCTAATGTCACTGAGAACAACAGATGACTGGGAGTAGGGAAGAAAATGTTGAGTGACAGTTATTTCTAAGACAGGTCTTTCTCTTTCCTTCCTAAGAACATCTGCTATAAGGATAGCCCCTGAAGACATTTTTGAAGTAATCCCAAGTTTTAAAGACAATCACTATCTTTTAAAAGTAGTTGCTGAATAAATCTCTAATGGGGGAATGTGAAGTACATTTGACATCTGTGGGAGCATGGGCACATACTTTATGAGCATGTGTCACACCACTTATATCATGTTTACTGCAATTTTAAAGTTTTACCCAAGGCATTTCAAAAAGTGATAACTGATGGTTCTCCACAATTTATAAAGATGAACACTTTATTTTTTTCATTTGTTTTTCAGTATAAGGGATTAAATGCAGTGGTGCTTTTTGCACTGAGCTATATCCCAGCTCTTTCTATTTTGAAACAAGGTCCTCCTACTTCAGCCTTCTGAGTCTCTGGAATTACATATATGTGCCACCATGCCTAGTAAGATGGGCACTTAGGCAAAAATTTGAGTGTTCCTACACACACACAATTCAAGTCATTATTTTTCACCAATGTCTAGACAAAAGAGTAGAGTATTATAATGGAGAGTTTGGAAAATTGTGCCATATATTTTCCATGGCAAAAGAAATTACTAGAATAAACAACGTAATCCCATCCACCAATTATGATGCTGGTACATACAAGAAGTAATTAGAAGACAAAATACTAGCACTGAAATTCACCCTAATAAGAGTATGACTAGTCCTTTGTTACAATGGATTAGTTAAATGTATAGATGATCTTCATTTTCCAAGCATACCTTAAAAGTTAGCTTCAATTACAAATAAATATTTCTTGAATTATCTTGATATATAATTATGGTTCTCTTTTTCCCATGAATTATTATTATATTAAAAAAGGCTAATTGGTGAATGGCAGACAAGAAGTAGATTCTGGAACAGTTTTCCAAAATTCTATTGTTATTTTTAAAAATTTTTATTGGTGCATATTAATTATACATAATAGTGGCATATTCATACGAGTGCATAACATGATTTGACCAATTTCATTCCCCAGTATCTCCTCTCGCCCTCTCCTCCTCCCCATGCCCATGCTTGGATGCCTTCCACTACCCTAAGTGTCTCCCTTCTACTTTTAAGAGATCTTTTTTTCTGTTGTTCCTTTTTTTTCCTCTCTAACTTCCACAAATGAAAGAAAACATGTGATACTTGTCTTTTCCAAAACTCTATTTTTAAATGATATTATAGGCCAGCTCTTTTCCATCATAGATCTGAATATCATAAAAAGCATTATAAAAATTATGGGACATTTAGTAAATTCACAAAGAAGAAAGTGATCTTTGAGTCACAATGGCCTAGCATAGTAGAAATTATTACACTCTTTTCTACATGGATTTATGCTCCCACAATCACAGGCAGCTGCTTCAACACAGCATCCATGGTTAGTTACAAGAGATGTCATAGTATTATTGACTGGGAAGATATTGTGGATTTTTTATTATGATTTACATAGTCAGTTGGTAAAAGATTGAGGAGAATCCTATTACATATTGTAAATGATACCAGAAAAACACCTTTATAGGGATTCATCATGACATGACTATAGACATCTTGAGTCATAATCACCATGACCACTCCTGAGTAACCCTGGTCTGTTTTCCCTATGTAGCCTCCCAGAATAGTATAAATACACAAAACCATTAGAGTGGTATTTAGAGCTTTATGACCAGACCTTTGTACCAGGAACATCCCTGACTCTCTGGTATTAGAGTGAGATAAACCAGGTACATTCAGGCTTAGAGGAAGCCATTTGGGTCCCAACCAATATATACATCCTTACTGCTGATCCAAATCAAGGAGATTCACTGGTTGTGTTGCCTCACAGGATCATGCTTCTATTAGCAAATTCCCACTAAACTACTCTGTGCAATCCTAGATCTGTCCATCTCCTTCAGTCTCATAGCACTTTGGGGCTAGTTCTCATACAATGGGACTAGGTTGTTTAGAATGACCTGCTAAGTGAAATACACTCTAGACATTTGGCAGTTGGATTGGTTCTCCAAACGCTTATCCTTCTCCTTCTATTTATTAAATTGTGAAGAAAAACTACATATGCAGACTCTCTCACAGCCAGATTCCACCAATTAAGTATAGTTACGCAGAGCTTTATAAAGTGGAATGAAGTGAAAACCATCCTCTTTATGTCTTGGCTATTCTGTTGACAGTAAAGACCTGAAAACTTGCAGCTTCTCTGGAACAACATTTCAATGTCCACTCTCCAATTTGCAATAGTAACCTCAAAGGTCTTAGCTTTCCTGTTAGACAATGTTTTCCAAGCAAATTTTGGGACAAAACTACATGATGTTATTGTGAAAAGATGGTCATTTTTTGGTAATATCTGAGAACTCCATCAATCTTCTTAGTTGCCTTGGCAATCATGATATGTAAATTCACCTTTTAAAGAACATATTTGTTATATAACAATCCTTACTATATTTGCCAACTGTGCTAGGTGTTCATGAATCCATTATATAACATGTGATGCAAATTCTCCACCATCACCTTTCCTGATTTTAAGAAGTCCTACAGATTCTGCAAGACTAGCAATGTTTCCTTATATTGCATTTGCATCATGTAGCTACAAATACCCTATCATTGACAAATTTACCCTGACAAAACTAAAGCATGGTGGATAGTAATAGATGGCCTATATTAAGTGGGGAGGAATTTGGGGTTGGACATAATTTTATAAGTGGTCAGTTTTTTATTTTTTGTGTTTGTTGTGTATTTTACTTATTTTTTTTTAAACAAAGAGATGATTAAGGGCACTTAGCTAATAAAAAGTTTAGAAAATAAGAATTTTATATACTCCATCAGTTTCAAAAGTTTTCAAATGTAAGATACAATAAGAACCAGAACTAAGAAATGGCAGAGGAAATAGTGATAACAGAATAAAATTCCAGAACTGAGTCTATAATAAATAAGGCCATGGTAGCCAGGTGGTTCCAGGAATATGGTAGAGTCAATGAATTTTTTAAGATAATAAACAGAGTACATTGATAAAAGTAGAAATTTTATAATATTTTTATACAGATTTTTTTTATAGACAGAGAACATGGAAAGAAATTGGGGATAAGATACTATCTGCTTCTTACATTATTCTCATTGCAAAAAACAAACAAATAGGGGCTGGGGTTGTGGCTCAGCATTAGAGCATTCAACCTAGCACGGGTGAGGCACTGGGTTCGATCCTCAGCACCACATACAAATTAATAAATAAAAATAGTTATGATTAAAAAAAGTCAACCTTTAAAAAAAAACATTTTTCTAGACTCTTCATTCCCCTCTATGATCAATCTTTACCCATTCCATAAAACTCTGGTCCTGATTCAATGTTACAATTCTCCCCTTTTGTTCCAGGAAACAGCAATTAAGTAATTTTCATCTCAAACCTTAACTGACTTGCCTATAAAGTAAAGCCTGCCAACCATTATTAGAGTAGTCAAATATATATAGGGGTTTTGGTTCCTGAATTTAGCTAAGAGTCATGAAAGAATCTTATCTGGCCTTCCTGATCCAGGGTTTCAGTCAAGGGCTAGCTAGCTCAGAGAGTACCAATTCACAGCGTCAGGAGAGACTTTCTGTAGTGTTCTCTGGAGAAGGCTTGCCTTGCCTGTCAGCAGTTAAGAGTTGATTTCTTTATGTGTTTTGGTTTGTTTGTTTGTTTGTTTTTAGGGATTTATAAAGAAATATGCATGACAAATATTGGCCATTATTAAGAAAAAAAGGCTGTCTATTCTTTGGTCATTTAAGCAAACATCTTTCTCTCAGGATCCACAGGAAGTGAAGGGAAGATCTATCTGCAGGGCCACCCACTAACGGTGCTCTAATTTAATCTCTAAGAGATTGCCAGGCAGTCTGTGGTCCATGGAAAGCCCTCAATTTAGGATCCTGCTCTCCTGTGTCCAGTGTCTGGACACACTTCTATCTCTTCAGGATACAAATAGAGGGATGTCTATCAGATTCTCAAAGGATTTGACATTGGAGAAACACTTATTTTCTCTAGATTTCTATACTTTTAAAAAAGATTCAGCATTACCAGAAACTGTGCAACACTTTATCCTATGTTAATGGTTCTTACTATCAAATATTAAGTATTTTTTAAATGAAGGAAAGGAAAAGTGACATGGGCAATTTTTGTGTAGAACATATATAATGCGTACATCCTTATAAATGGAGGAAAGATAAACCTATTTTTAGTCAACACAATAAGTAATGTATTTTATGTAATGCCAATTTTAAGATTATTTGTATTTAAAAATATTGTTTCAAAACTCTCAATCATTAAAAGTGGTAAAGTCTTCCATCTACTTTGGCTCAACAGTTATATACAATAAGTCAGCCAAAATTCTTCCATTCCTATATAATCTTACATGTGGGTGGCGATGGTGAGTTCTTATAAATTGTTTGAAGACTTGCATATCACAAAATACAAATTGCCATTGAAAAATAAAATGTTCACCAAAAGTATTTTTCCAAATGCAAGATTATCTGATTCCAAGAAAAAGAAAACATTACTGTAGCATTAAGGTTATAACTGTCAAAAAGAAAGCCAAGATACACTAAAGTTTTTGCTGAAACATTAATGTGCTCATCTCTGAAACTTTATTATGTTTATTATGTAAGCAGGATACTTTTATAACCTAGAGTATAATAACTGCTTATTGGTAAGTTACCATTGTAATAATTTCTTTAGGAATTTTATTTTTTTTTATGTTGGTGCTGGAGATTGAACCCATGGCCTTGTGAATGTGAGGCGAACACACTACCAACTGAGCTGTATCTCCAGCACCTTTAGTAAATTTTGATGGGAGATATGTAATTCATTTTCTACCATTCTCAGATTTTTAAGTTCTGCTACATTCTAAGGATATATTACCAGCAATCTAGGGGGTTGTATAAAATAGGTAGGGGCACATCTATAAAATAGAAGTCCTAATCCTCACAGAAGCATAGAACCCCTATTTGTTATGTTCTACGTTCTGAGCCATTCTAAGGTTCTGGAACAAACCAATAAACCAATACATGATAAACATGATTCTACAGGAAAAGAAATACAGATGTTTATATGTGATTATGCACAAAAATAAAGTACAATTTCAAATTTGAAATAAAATTTCAAGAAAGGTTTAAGTATTAGAATATATGGTAAATCATAAATAACTTATCTAGGGTTTCTTAAAGTGGAACATATTATGAAAAAGAAAAGCTTCACACAGAGAAGTCTCAAATGGCATCTATGAATCTTTATAATGAAACAAAAAATGAATTATTGAAAATTAAAATGTTTTTGAGCTGAAATAAATATGAATAACTCTTCTAGATCCTTTAATACATAAGAACTGTGATGTGGAAAGGAGAGATCATAACTGGTTATATTACTTTTAGCATACTAGCTGATACATAGATTGATATAAAAGTTAAAGGAACCATCACTAGTCGATAACCTCAGTAATAAACAAAGTGTTTGGGAAAGAGGCTCAAGAAAAAGTGAAATAGGGCTGGGTCAGTAACTCAGCGGCAGAGCATTTGCCTAGCAAGTGTGAGGCACTGGGTTTGATCCTCAGCACTACATAAAAGTAAATAAAATAAAGGCATTCTGTCCATCTGCAATTACAAAAGAAATTTTTTTAAAAATAAAAGGTGATATAAACAGAAAAGGAAAGGAACTTGGTGTTTTTGTTCCCTCTCCCATCTTCTAAATTTTCTCTCCAGTTATTTGATCTGTCATTATGGCACAGTTCTGGATCATTCTCTAAAACAATAATACAATTGTCCCCAAATAGTGCAAAGAAGAAAAGAATATTTAATAATATTCTAATAATAATAATATAATTCTAATAATATTATTATTATATAATTATTATAATAATAGTATTATAATTATTACAGTTTCACTTTCCTCTAATGATCTATAGGTGTAAAGTGTAACGCCATTTTTCACCTCCTAATCACCTTTACTGTGTTAACACTCAATTATTCTCAAAGGTCATTAAAAAACCTTCCTAAAGAACAAAGCTTAGAGAAAATCAAATGGAAAGGATTAGGAACATTAGCCAGAGTGGCGGAGCTGCCCTTTGACCCTGCCATTTTTTTTTTTTTTTTTTTTTTGGGTACTGGGGATTGAATTCAGGGTTTAATAGAATTCCTCACTCAGTACCACTAACATTCTCCTTGTTGCCAAATACTATAATTTTAACCCTATAATACTATAATTTTAAAGAATCAAAGACTATTAATCACTTCTGCCTTCTTAAAACCCTCTCTTCTCTTGGCTTCTACAATGTTACGCTTCTCTCTTCCCATTCTTCTTCTCTGTTCCCTTCCCTGGATTTTTAGGGACGAGGTCAAAGCTTTGTCCTTAGTCTCCTATCCTCTTAAAATGTACTGAAACGCCTCATCAGATTCTGCCTCTGTAAACTCTCATCATTGTAAGTTTTTCTTTTTTCATCAGTGAATGTTTCAGTTCCATATTGTAACTTTTAGATATCACTGCTATTTGAATATCTTACTCTTTCCCTTAAATTTAAAATGCATCTTATGTGTTATTTATCACATCATATAAATTTAAAATGTGGTCTCCCTGCCTTGTTTGCTTAGGCTTGCTAATATCTTTAAACCATTTCTTTAAATCTTGGGTCTCTTAAACCAGTTTCCAGTTGATGTCAATGTTTCTGGTAGAGAGACCCTGCTTTTAGAAGGACAGGCTAATTTACACTCTACAGAGTTGCCAACCCCATTAGCAGTATTTGCTTGCTATTTTTCCGATGTCACATCAACACATTAGTTGAGATTCTCATCACCACACAAATAGGGTTGAAAGTTTAATAGATGGTCCCCCTAAATGGCTCTACTGTCCCTTGTCCTATCAATATTACATTTTCTTGCCAAGTAATTGTTCATTAAATATTAACCCACCATTATACTTACTTGTTCAAAAATCCCTAGCTCCTGACAAGATATATTAAATTCTTTACTTGGCTTATAAGGTCTAAATATCCTACAAAATGTGGATTCCTCATACCCAGTTGGCCTATTGCAGAGGGATACTATGAGGATTAAATAAGATACAGTCAATTCATGGTATTCACATTATTATGAATAAAGTAACTGCAAATACTGAAATAATCAATACTGAACCCCTGCTCCTACAGGAAACACAGGGTTAGATTCCTGCAAACCACTGGTCAAATTTTTGTTAACTAACCAGAGCATAACCTTTACTTCATGTACATTCCTGTTGAAAGACACCTTATTTTATACCCATTTCTGATTCATTACTATTGAATCACAATAACTCATGCCAGAACACAGCTCATCTGACCTGCACTTTCTCCATAAGGCACATCATAGCCTTCTTGAACTTAGGAACACCAGATGGCTCTTTAGCATTAAGCTTGGGGACCATTTTAAACAGTTAAATCATCAGGCAAAAATATAAAAAGGTGAAAAACATGGCACTAAAATAGACCACAAAAAGACATTTGTTCACAGAATAAAGCTGAAATAAGAAAACAGATCTTTCCCTTGCTCAATATACATAGTCGAGAGACTAAAAGTTTTTAATACTTTGTGTAGTTTGCAAATGACCATGAAAGCACTACATGACTATTGATTTGAGAAATAAATTTTAGCAAGTAAGTATGTTTGCAAATACAGAATTCACAAGTAATCATTGACTATATTATGAGAGCAACTTTCAAATACACAGAATATTGCTCCGATAACGTTAAAATATAATAGCTAATAGGTTGAGTGTTTACTAAGTGCCAGAAGCTCTACAAAGCACTAAATGAATGCATTTAAACCCCACCAAAACCCTACGAGATAGGAATTGTTATTATGACCATTTTATATATGAGGAAACTAAGGCACAGGGTACAAGAATTTCCCTGAAAAGCATAATAAATCTCACACCAACTTTAGTAACTAACATTTCATTAGCAGTTCAACTAAATATCTGCTATGGTTTGAATATGTTCCCCTCAAAATCATGGTTGAAAACTTGATCTACAAGTTAAAATAATTAAATACTTTCAAAAGTGGTACTTAGGAGGGAACTAGGATTGGATGAGATCATGAGGATGGGGCCCCCATGATGGCAGTAGTGGCTTTATCAAAGGAAGACTGAGCTAGCACACTTGCTCTGTCCCTTGAAGTATTGCATTCTGCCATGCTGTGATGTAAGAAGGCCCTCACAGATGCTGGTACCACACTCTTGAACCTCCCAGCTGCCAGAACTGTAAGCCAAAAAAAACCCTCTCTATTCTTTAGAAATTACCCAGTCTATAGTATTCCATTTTCTGTAGCAACAGAAAACACACTAAGATAAGTTCTAACAAAGATTATCTCCTTCATAACTCCTGCCAGACCTCTTCTTGTCTAGGCCTCAACCTTGGCCTACAAAGACTTGAACAAACACTAACATAGTACCCAACACAGCTCAAGACCATACCCGCCTTAGAGTTCCTGAATGAGAAAACTCAAGACTGCCAAAAAATTTGCTGTTTATTTTAGCAACACCTGAGGATAGGAACACTGTTTCCTGGTCTATGGAGAAAAGAAAAAATCCCAACTTCAATAACTGCCATTTAGCAGACACTGCTGGCCTAATCTATTTACACTAATTAACCCTTTGTAATTTTCATTTCCTTGACTCTCCTAAGTCTCTTCACACCCTCCTCCCTGTTTCTTCATTCTCCCTTTAAAATGCTGTCGCCTCTCTACAAACTGAAGTTGAGTTCAGCTCACGACAGACTTGTTTCCCTATTGCAATAGTTACTACTGAGTAATATCTGTCCTTACCAACTTTATTAGTGTCTGGTTTTGGTTATCTTTGACAGTTCCTCAATTACAAGTAGAATAACTGGGATTTATGCCCAGGCAAACGGGTCCAAAGCTCACATTCTCAACCACTGTGGTATGAATATAAGCAAATTTTCTACCATTCCCCAAAATGCATCCTTTGCTCTCTCTCACCAGTGTGGTCTCTCACATATTTATTCTTTCATCAGACATTTTTCAGGATCCCCATAATTTCAGATCCTGTGTTACAAACAGGAGGGACAAAGAAAGTACCAACAGTCTTATCCTTAGAGTTCAATTGTCTATGCATAATAGATTTCAATGCATAATAGATTTCAATGTCTATGCATAATAGATTTTCAATGATTATTGAAAAGGGAAATAAACATAGGGCATCATAGAATGAGGACATCAGAAGAGTCTCTGACTGAGGCTTCTCAGATAAAATGTCATAGGGGAAGTCAAGTTTGATGAGTTTAGATTAAGTAATGAAAATTATGTAAATTAAAAGAGAGGGAAAGTAGGAGTATAAAAGAAACACATACATAGAGACAAAGGATTCTAAAAGTTTCAGAAAGCTAGGGTATTTTTAAAGGCTCTAATAAGCCCAGCAAGAGGAAATAGTGAATGATCAGGCAAAGACAGTATGGCAAGAGATAGACCTATCTATCAAACTCAAGAGTCTGAATTTTTTCTCAAAAATTATGAGTGGTCCTTGAATGAATCTAAGAAGATATCAGACATCAGTGATTTTGAATTTTTAGGAAGATAACTCTGGAGGCATCTTGGAAGAGAAATTAGACAGGATTAAACTGAAAGTAAGAAGACCTGTCAGGAGACTGTTGTAGTAATCAGTGGGCTCTGGACTCTCCAAGGGCTGTCAGGATGCATACAGAGAAGGCCAAAAAGCTGAAAGTAAGATGCCTGTCACATCACCTGAACTACTACCTCTCCCACCCCAATGCCATGTTCACTTCCACTTCCACTTCTCTTTATTCTCTTCTCCTTCCTGAAATATTCTTATTCCTCCACCTGTCCAAATTAAGGAGTTGTTCAAAGAAACTGTCCTTCTAGTTTCTAAACAACCTTTCCATTTACTTTAAGTTCTGTAATACAAATACACTAAATATCTTGTCAGAATTACCTTACATCTTGCATACCATTTCAAACACAAAGAAGAAATATATTCCTTTAATATAACTGCCTGCTTAATAATTGGGACATTGTCTTGCAATTCCCCGTATTTCAATCACTATCTACCACAAATATTTCACATACACTAAGTCAGCAAATGTTTGACAAGGGAAGCATTCTATATAGTCAGCTTTCCACTGCTATGACAGAATACCTGAGAAACTTAAAGGAGGAAAGATTCATTTTGGCTCATGGTTTCAAAGGTTTCAGCCCATAGTACCTTGGCCTCTTTGCTATGGGCCTCTAGTGAGGCAGAACATCATGGAGGGGAGGGAGGTGTGTTAGAGCAAATCTGCTTACCTCATGGGGGCCAGAAAGTAGAAAGAAAGAGAGGAAGAGCCAGAGACGAGATATAGTCCCTAAGAGAATATTCCAAATAACCTACTCCCTTCAACATGGTCCCACATCCTACAGTTTCTACCACCTCACAATAGTACATTCAGCTATGAATCCATCAATGGCTTAATCCATGGATGAGGTTAGAACACTTATGAAGTACTTAGTAGGCATCTTAGAATGATCAGACATTGAGGTGGACTTTAAGAATGTCTAATCCGTAGTTTCTGATGTTTCTCCCTATAAGCCCTATTTTTCTTACTCTGGTTTACATTTTTGTTATTTACTTGTCTTGTGAATTTTTTTGTTGATTTGTAATCCTTGTAAGTTCATATAGTCAAATAGCCTACACCCAAAATGCTTGGACTCAGAAGTGTTTTGGATTTCTTTTTTTTTTTTTTTTTTTGCATTATGAAGTATATGCATACACATAATAAGATATCTTGGGAATGTAACCCAAATCTAAACATGAAATTCATTTGTTACATATACAATTTATACACATAACATGAAGGAACTTTTTACAATATTTTTAATAGTTTTGCACATGACACTAAGTTTCATGGTAATGGAATTTCCTACTGTGGCATGATGCTAGAGGTCAAGCATTTTCAGATTTTGAAGCATTTTGGATTAGAGATGGTAGGTTAACCTACATTACTTTTTCCTTTAGAGATGGGAAGGACCTTGCATTAAACAATGTTTTTTTATTCCTAACTCTTCCATACATATGTCCATTACATTCCATCCTAATCCAAATGGCGTCTTGCTTTTGTAAGTATCCATCACCATTTCCTCAAAATTGCTTTCACCCTACACCTTTATTTTGATCTGACTTCTTTTACTTTTCAAATTTTTCTATGCCAAGACACTTGTGAATGATCTTTCAGATACCATCAACTAAGTTCTCCACATCATTCTCCTCTGTTTCCTTTATTTGTTCCTAAATTAAGATACTTCTGAAACTAATAAATTATACAGAGAAGTCATTGCATAAAGAGCACTATATAGTAATTTAAGGAAATTCAATGGAAAATAATTTTTAGTTCAAGTAAATTTGTAATTGAATTGGGCAATGAGGGACCACTGTAGGGCTGATGAGAACAGAGTATTGTTCTGACACTTGAAAACTTATTAGCATATAAACTGTTCAATATATAGAAGACAGTCCTTATACTATTTCTTTTTATTGCCTAGCACTTTGTAATAAATATTGCTATTCATAACTAATAAACATTATGATTTAACTTTTAATTATCTGATATCATCAATCATTACCTAAAGCTAGAGTCTTTAAAAATCAAACTTTTATTCTATTTACCTTTCAAGTGATCTATGCGCATTAGAAAGATATCAAGAGTTTTAGGAAAATGCTTCAAAACAAAAATTTTGTGTATAATTTCAAAAACAAAAAATAAGTTAAACCTTATGGCAACCAGTTAAAGCATGCCACATACATCAAACTTTTTAAGTTTGAAGCAAACTTCATTTAACTTGAAGCAAACATTTTTAGACAACATAATTGACACTGAACTATTTATAATGCTTTAGAGTATAAAATGATTTAGTATTTCAAATACCAAAAGATAAGAAGAAGAATATTGAAAGTCCTATTTCAGTTTATGATATAATTCTTTGGACAATACAGATTTTCAGAACATACCATTTGAACTTGAAATAATCAATAAATGCCAAGCATGGTGAAACATTCCTTAGTCCCAGCTACTGGTGAGGCTGAGGCAGGAGTACCACTTAAACCCAGAAGTTCAAGGCTAGCCTAGGCAATATGGTGAGAAGTGTGAACCAGTCTCAAAAAAAAATGAACTCTAAAAAATGTGGCTTTATTTTAAAATTTCCTAATTCCATAAAAATACTCAAAAGTAACCATGTTCTCTTGTTTTCACATGAGTTCCAGTTGTATTTGCTTTAATTACTCTAAAAAATGTGGCTTTATTTTAAAATTTCCTAATTCCATAAAAATACTCAAAAGTAACCATGTCCTCTTGTTTTCACATGAGTTCTAGTTGTATTTCTAGAGTCAGATACTCTAGAAACCCTACAGTCTCCAATTCCTCTTAGACGGAAGAAAGCTTTAAGAGTCATTTGGGTTTTTTTCCTACAGATACTGAGCTCTCAGAATTATTAACTACAGGGAGAGAGTAAAGTCAAAATTTGTTTAATAAATTCCAATGAGCTTCATTTGAGAGAACAGATGCCTTGAACACACATCTGAAGAAAAACTTTAAAAATGCTTTCTAACTTTGCTTCAGGGCTGACCAAGCAGTCCTGGGGATCTCTCATTCTGACCACAGAATACTGGAGGCAGTACCAGATGGACCAGCAAACCTATAATATTTATCATTCATACAGAGCAAATAGGCTTAAATCCTCTTACTTCCTTTCGCAGTGGTAATTTACAAAGATACAGAGCTGCCATCTACTGACTAAAAAGAAAAAAGCAAGGTGTTTAACATGAAAAATCATAAATCCTTTCTTAAAAAAGCAATAAAACACTAAAATTAGTGAAACTAACACAAAGTGTTAGTAAAACTAACATCAAACTTCCAAATATATAGGTAAACTAATATACCTGTCTCTATAATGTATTTGGACATTTAATTCTTATAAATAATATAGCTTAAAATTAATAGAAAAAATAATTTCTCATCTCCTCCATCTGATGGTTCTGGAATGAAATGATACTAAACAGTCATAGGGTGACTGCCCATGTAAAATACAAATTTTTAACATTTTTATCAAATGCGTATGCTCTAATCTTAGTTTTTCCTTTCATTAATTTTGTGGCTTTGGGCAAATTATTGTTACCTCCTACAAACATCACTTTTCTCTATCAGTTAAATGTAAATTATAGCAATTATTTTAAAGAATTATTGTAAGGATTACACAATATAATACAGTAAAACTATAAGTATACAGTAGTTTGATAATTCTAGTTCCTTGTATCCCCTTTACGGTCAGTTACTTAGGCTCTTATGAAACATACATCATCTAAGACATGAACCAGGGCTGGGTTGTGGCTCAGTGGTAGACCACTTGCCTAGCATGTGTGAGGCACTAAGTTCAATTCTCAGCACCACATATAAATAAATGAAGTCCATGACAACTAAGAAAATATCTAAAAAAAAGAAAGAAAGAAAGAAATGAACCAGCCCATTAAAAAAAAAAAATTATAACAAGGAGTCAAAGTTTCCAAAAATAAATCATGTCATTGTTG
This sequence comes from Geosciurus inauris, assembly GCA_004024805.1. Classification (NCBI taxonomy): domain Eukaryota; kingdom Metazoa; phylum Chordata; class Mammalia; order Rodentia; family Sciuridae; genus Geosciurus; species Geosciurus inauris. The sequence goes on along the minus strand of PVHX01027014.1, from coordinate 5,188 downwards.
TGTTTTTAACCTCAACTGCTTCCAAATATTACTACCTCTCAATTATTTTATCATGTTTCCTGACTTCTAGACACTTAATTGTCATAAAGGAAAGCATATTAATTCAATCTATTTTACCCTAAAGTCTCTGTTTTTTAAAATCTCCCAGTCCACCAGATTTTTTGCTTATTGCAATATATTTTGCCATAGTCCCTAGCTCAAGGAAAAGAGAAAATCACTAAATAATTTTTCATGTAAGCCAGGTGCATCAGCACAAACCTGTAATCCTAGCAACTCAGTAGGCTGAGGCAGGAGGATCCCAGGTACAAGGCCAGTCTCAGCAACTTAGCAAGGTCTTAAGCAATCTAGTGAGAACCTGACTTAAAATAAAAATAAACAAATAAATAAAAATAAAAAGGGATGAGACAAGGTGAGGGGGTGTATGCGTGTAATCCCAGCATCTTGGGAAGCTAAGACAGGAGGATTGCGAGTCAAAGCCAGCCTCAGCAAGTTAGTGAGTCTCTACGGAACTTAGCAAGATCCAATGTCTAAATAAAATATAAAAAAGGGCTGAGACACACATCTCAGAGGTTATGTGCCCTTGAGTTCATCTCCCATACCAATAAATTAATAAATAGGAATGGGGATGTAATGGGGATGTGTATCAGGGATAAAGTGTCCCTTGAGGTACTAAAAATAAATAAATAATAATTTTTCACATAAGTGTGTATCTTAAGACATTGTACCTTTAATTTTAATGTAGAGGACAGTGTTGTACCTGTTTTATCATGGTTGTTATTACAGAATACTTCTTGTCTAGGTTCTCTTTGATAGTATCATATACAACAAAGATTCAGTCATGTATGACTTGAACATAAAATTTAGAAAAATTTAACATTTTCTTTTAGGTAATAATTTAACCTTGATGACCTTAACAGCAACAACAATAAACAGCTCAAAAAATAATGAGATGATATTTTAAGGGCATTCTTCTTCTTGTTACTGAATTTACTATTTCTCTTTTCCTTCTTTTTATTTTTATCTAATTCACTTTTGGTTAGTCATTGTAGTTAATTAAATAACTATCAGCTGAGCCCATCATGCCTCTCCAAATGCCCCCAGATTGATGTAGATACCTTCTCTGACAAAAAAAAAATAAGCTGAGAAAACTTGCTTTTTTTACAGTACTCTTAAGAGCAGATTTTTTTTAATGATAATAGCCCATGTAGTGTATTTTGTGCAGCATCCATGAACTCTTTTCTCAGCTGATGTTATGCCCCATTTCTCCTCCAGGGGGAGCACGACTTTCATGTATGATGCAAGGCTTCTTTTTTCAAATGGGAAGTTAGTTTATGCTCTTTACAATTTTTTTCTTCATTTTTAATTGGTTCACATTAGTTACACATAACACTATGATTCATTCTGGCAAAATTATAAATACATGGAATATCATATTCATAATTATAAATACATGAATATTGGTCTCCAGTACTTGCCCTTAGCCTTACCCTTCTCTTTCCTCCACTCTACTGACCTTTCTGTTATTTATTTATGTTTATTTTATTTTTAAATTAGTGTATTGTGGATATAAATAATGTTGAGATTCATGGGAGCATGTTCATGTATGTATATAGTTAGAAAGTTAGATTGGATTATTCCACTGTTTTTTCCTTATCCCATCCTTCCTCCCTACAATCCCCTTCTTCTACTCTCCTGATCCTTCTTTTATTTTGATGGAATCCCCCATCCTTGTTTTTCTCTCTTTCTCTTTCTCTTCTCTCTTTCATTTTAGACTACCTTCCACATATCAAAGAAAACATTCAACCTTTGGTTTTCTGGATTTGACTTATTTCACTTAACACTATAGACTCCAAATTTAGGTTTTTGGAAGTTTTCAAGGATGATCAATTCTTTAATTTTAGAGAATAGTACTATGTCTCATATCCTGTACATATCATTACATACTAACCTGAAACAGATCTGGTTGTAGAACCCAGGTATGAATCCTCTTTTTTTTCTGATAGATCACACTCAACAGAACAGAACACATATCCCCTATACTGTTGATTTCTAATAGCACTGTTATTTTCAGAAGCATACTTGGACATATAAATTAAATAAAAAATTTCATATCCAAAAAATCAATTGCTATCCACAATTATTGTTCCACAAAAACATTACCTTCCTTTGCCATTTTTTTAATAATAAGTCCATTTGAGCACAAGAAAAAGAAAAGACAGAACTTTTAGCTTCTTCTGTAACAGTAAAAAGTCTCCATGGATTTAAACAGACACTAAATAATGTTTTATCCTCCAAAGCAATTTAAAAATCTTAGAGGCTGGGGATGTAGCTTGTGGCAGATTGCCTGCCTAGCATATACAAGGCCCCAAGTCCCACTCCCAGCACCAGCGGGGGAAAAAGTCTTATTTGATTTTAGAAAAACTCTGAAAGATATTTTTAAAGAAAGTATCCATAGTACTACTCAGCCAGACCCATCTCATAACAGAAGTCTCCTATAGTGGCCAGATTTTCCTGCTGGAGACAGCTGTTTTGGCTGGATATAGAATGAGGTAGCTTCTGAAAACCTTGTACTCAGTTCCACTTCAAGGCCAATTTTCCTTGAAAAATACAAATGAAAGAAAATATCCCCTTCTGCCTGACCAGTTCCCTTAAAGGCTTAGGGAAACAAGGGCAACCCAGTTAGCAGGGCAGATTGGAAAATAAATCACAGAGCCTGTCACAATTTTAAGATAAATAAGAGATGAAGATTTTATAAGATCTCCTTACCTGCTGGGCAGCATCTGAACTTTTTTTCGGAGTTTCCAAAATAGCAGATTGAGATTCTGGATTGGAAAGGAAGCAAGCAGTCAATATCTTAAAAAAAATCCACAGTCAAAAATTAAAATTTTCACTAAAATATATCTCTAGCCATGAGTACCAAAAATATTGAGTCTCTCTTCCAAATATATTAATGGACTATGAGAATATGACTATATTAGGCATATAACATACAGATAATGACACTCATGTCATTTATTATTTTTTAAAAACTGGAATGGTGCTTCTCTGCACATCAACCATAACTATTTTTCTCAGTGCTAATCTCCATATTGTTGTGCTAGGAGTACTAAGACTTTTATTTATATTAGTCACTTAGTTAAAATTCATACATGAGGGAAGCCACCTCAATCTTGAAGGATGGGATCTCAAAAGACTTATCTGTTGACATATTACCTTCTGACTTCAAAGGAGATGATTAATACTGTCATAGAGGCACTGAGTAATAATGGATTCTGAAGAAATATTGTCATTTGAAATTGTTTGAGACTACAAATTCATCACACTGGAAAACAAATGAGATAAACACACTGGGAATTTTGTTTAAGCTAAGGGGTACTGTCTTCTAAGTGAAGTCTTAATACAAATTTAAAAACTTAAAAATAAAAATAAAGCTGAGCATGGTGGTGCATGCTTGTAATACCAGTGATTTTTGAAGCTGAAGCAGGAGGATTCCAAGTTTGTGGCCAGCCTCAACAACTTAGGTCCTGTCTCCAAATAAAAAATAAAAAAACTGGGAGTGCAGCTCAGTGGTAAAGTGACCCTGGGTTCAATCTCTAGTACCAAAAATAAATAAGTAAATAATTTGAAAAATTAAAAGGGCCTTAGGAGTTGTCAATGCTGTATGGATCAGAGCCTGAAAACCACTGATCTCATCCATCCTCTGCATTTTAGAGATGAGAAGCCCCAGGTCCTTAACACATGCAGTTGGTGGCAGAATGAAGACTAAAGGTTATGTCTCTTACCTATCACATTGCTCCCCCTGACTGACAGGCAGACCAAATACAGAATACAAAGTACAGCAGGCACTTTTCACAATCATTTTGACATTCCCAATTTAACAGCATTGTAACTGATGCATGTGACAATACTACAGAAAAATAAAAAGTACTTAATATTTAAAACAGATAATATACCATTAAGCTACCCTGGGAGTTTTCATTGTGCTTGGATGAACATCACCATTTCAACATAGACCCATAGGCCTTGTTTGATCTGCCCATGCTACATAACAGATTTAATTGCCTTTGCTCACTATGCTCCAGCCACCTGGGCTACTTGCCATCCTCTAATATACCAGTGATTGCTCCCTCCACCAGGCCTCCAAAGTCATAGCAGCTATTCTCTATAGCCCAGAGTGGTCATTCTTCTTCAAGACATCTGCATGCCCTGCTTTCTTGACCTCATCCCTCAGGACTTTGCTCCAGCTTCCTGGAGTGCTCTATTTAAAGTAGCAACACCCTACCTCCCAGCATTCCCTATTCCCAGTACTTACTTTCTCCATAACATTGATTCACTTGGTGTGCCTACTTATTATCTCTTGTGTTCCACTACAACGTAAGTTCCATGAAAGCAGAGACTTCTGTCAAAATTGTTCCTCTGTCATATTCTTAAACATCTAGAATACTACATGGCACATAGCAGGTGCTTAAAATATTTACTGGGTAATTATAGAAATGAATAAAAAAATAAGTGAAAGAGCAAAAGACTGATTAAGAAGTGAAACTGAGCTGGGCACGGTGGCGCACACCTGTAATCCCAGCACTTTGGCAGGCTGAGACAGGAGAATGGAAAGTTCAAAGCCAGGCTCAGCAAGGGCAAGGCACTAAGCAACTCAGTGAGACCCTCTCTCTACATAAAACACAAAATAGGGCTGAGAGTGTGGCTTAGTGGTTGAGTGCCCCTGAGTTTAATCCTTGGTACCAAAAAAAAAAAGGATGTGAAACTGGGTGCCACCATGAAAAGTGGGGTGAGCTGAGTAAGGATTTCATAAGAGGTAGCCTTTGGTTACTTCCCGAACTTTAGCTAAGAGTAGTCTTTCAAAACAAAATCATTGAGAATAGCATTAAGTAGTCACCAATAGATGTTATGGTGACAGTAGAACAAAAACAAATGGACTTAAAATATAACCATTTTTCCAGACAACACTGTTTCACTGAGCCAATCAAAACCAGATTCTTTTCTACTCAGAATTTAATACCAGAGTTCACCAAATTTGAATAAAGATCTTTAACATTAAAGCTAGTCAACAGAGCCAGGCATTGTGGCACATGCCTGTAATCCCAGCACTTTGGGAGACTGAGACAGGAGAATTGCGAGTTCAGAACCAGCCTCAGCAATTGCAAGGCACTAAGCAACTCAGTGAGACCCT
>PVHX01027013.1:0-19954 GCA_004024805.1 Geosciurus inauris | reverse complement strand
ATAGATAGATATCTTTTAGATAGATATCAGCTTATTTATCAATTTTAGAAATTATCTGTTGACTTCCTACTACTTATACCACCCGCCTGCCGTCCTCCCATGCCACCAATATATCCATAATTAGATATTCTTTATTCCTTAATTTTGTACCTTTAATTAATTTACCTATACTGTCTCCACACTTATACTGTCTCTTAGCTTCTGTCATCTTTTCTTTTACATTAACAAAATTAATAATGTTCACATTATTTATTTATAACCATAAACAAGTCACTCATATTTTGCCAGCAGTCATTCTAAAAGTTTATGCTATTATCATTATGTATTTTCCCCAAAAGATTCACTTAATGTATTAGGATTATATTTTCTTTCTTATGTGGTTTATACTCCTACAAATTACAATCACCTTTCTTTTTTTCCCTTGCATTGCCTGACTTTATCATCTTCTCAAGTTACTTCAAATTCTCAAGGAAAGTATAAAATCATTTGAATCCACTTTTTTCCCAGATACCTTCCTCCTGGAGCCTCCGTCTTCCTGCTCCAATTTGGACCGATTGCTCTGTAGGTCTGCAGCACAGCTGTCATCCTGGGACGTCCCTTCATTACTCTTCTGGGTTGGACCCAATCTTTCTTGGACCCCATATCTTCCTCTTTCTTAGTTACTCCCTTGTAGTGGACATTATGGTTATTTTCCAACATCCATTCCACTCCTCCCCCACTGTATAACCACTATGAAATTTAGTGGGATTGACCCACCATCAAGTACTGATAAGTACAACCATGGATGGAGTGTAAACTCTTACGAAGAGGAGTTGGGCAGTACCTCATGAAATTAAATATTTGTATATCCTAAAGCCCAGCAATCTTTTTCCTGAATGTATATTTCAGAGAAATTCTCACAAAAGTCCTAAGGAAATACAGTTGAGGAAATAGTTTTGAAAGAATTATTTTTAAAATGTAGTATATCTGATTAAAAGACTCCAAAAGCACAAGAAGTAAAATTAAGAATCAATAAATGAGCCGGGCGCGGTGGCACACGCCTGTAATCCCAGCACTTTGGGAGGCTGAGACAGGAGAATCGCGAGTTCAAAGCCAGCCTCAGCAACGGCGAGGCGCTAAGCAACTCAGTGAGGTCCTGTCTCTACATAAAACACAAAATAGGGCTGGGGATGTGGCTCAGTGGTTGAGTGCCCCTGAGTTCAATCCCCAGTACCAAAAATAAAAAAAGAATCAATAAATGGAATGGCATCAAACTAAAAAGCTTCTTCACAGCAAAGGAAACAATCAAGAGCATAAAAAGAGAGCCTATAGAATTGGAGAAAATCTCTTCCACCTGTACCTAACATAGAGCATTCATTAATCTCCAGGATATCTAAAGAACTCAAAAACCATAACACCAAAAAACAAACAAACAAACAAATAAACAAATAACCCAATCAATCAATGGACAAAGGAACTGAACAGGTACTTCACAGAAGAAGAAATATGAATGGTCAAAAACTATATGAAAAATGTTCCATATCTCTAACAATTAGAGAAATACAAATTAAAACTACACTGAGATTTCATTTAAATCCAGTCAGAATGGCAATTATCAAGAATACAGTAACATTAAATGTTGGCAAAGATGTGGGGAAAAGGGTATATTCATACATTACTAGTAGGGCTACAAATTGGTGGAACCACTCTGGAAAGCAGTCTGGAGATTCCTCAGAAAACTTGGAATGGAACCACCATTTGATCCAGTTATCCCACCCCTTGGTCTATATCCAAAGGCTTTAAAATCAGCATGCTACAGCGACAGAGCGACATTAATGTTGTTGGTTTGTTTGTTTTTTTGGTACCAGGAATTGAACTCGGGGTACTCAACCACTGAGCCACATCCCCAGCCCTATTTTGTGTTTTATGTAGAGACAGGGTCTCACTGAGTTGCTTAGCGCCTCGCCATTGCTGAGGCTGGCTTTGAACTCGCGATTCTCCTGTTTCAGCCTCCCAAAGTTCTGGGATTACAGACTTGCACCACCACACGCAGCTCACATTAATGTTTATAACAGCATAATTCACAATAGCTAAACTATGAAGCCAACCTAGGTGCCCTTAGACAGACGAATTGATAAAGACATTGTGGTGTATATTAACAATGGAGTATTACTTAGCCATAAAGAAGAATGACTTTATGACATTTTCTGGTAAATTAACGGACCTAGAGACTATCACGTTAAATGAAATAAGCCAATCCTCCCAAAAAACAAAAGTCAAATGTTTTCTATGATATGCAGAAGTTAAGCTACAATAAGGGGGGAGATGGGGAAGAATAAATAGTTCAGTGGATTAGACAAAGGGGAATGAAGTGAAGGCAGGAAGTATATGAAAAGGAAAGACAGTGGAATGAATCTGACATAACTTTCCTATGCATATATGTATGAATACATTACAGTGAATGTCACCATCGTGTACCTGCACAAGACTGGGGTCCTAATTAGAATAAGATACATTCCATGCTTGTATAAATAACTAAATGTATAACTAAAAAGAACCAATAAAATAAATAAATAAAACAAAAAGAATTGTTTGTGGTATTTGGGGTCCCTTGAGATATGAGCTCAGGATAATTTTTTTCTGTTTTTTGCAAAAAATGTTGTTAGAATTTTTATAATCATTCCAGTAAGTCTATAAATCACTTTGGGTATTTGTTTTAGTCATTTTTTTAATCACTGTGACCAAAAGATCTGACAAGAACATATAGGAGGAAAAGTTTATCTGGGGCTCCCAGTTTTTTTATGATTTTTTAATTTAATTTTATTTTATTTTATTTTTTTTAAATATTTATTTTTTAGTTGTAGGTGGACAGATATCTTTATTTTATTTTTTTATGTGGTGCTGAGGATCGAACCCAGTGCCTCCCGCGTGCTAGGCGAGCACGCTACCACTGCGCCACAACCCCAGCCCCTTAATTTTATTTTTTAGTTTTTCAATTTATTTATTTTTATTTTTTAAAACAGTAGAATGCATTTCAAGTCATAGTACACATATGGAGCACAATTTTCAATTTCTCTGGTTGTAAATAAGGTAGAGTCACATCATTCGTGTCTTCATATATGTACCTAGGATAGTGATGTCCATCTCATTCCACTATCTTCCCTACTCTCCTGCCCCCTCCCTTCCCCTTCCTCCACTTTGCCCTATTTCTTTGCCTCCATTTCTCCCATACTCCCTCCTCTACCCCCATTATGTATCAGCATTCACTAATCAGAGAAAACATTTGGCCTTTGTTATTTTGGGACTGGCTTACTTCACTTAGCATGATGCTCTCCACTTCTATCCATTTACCTGCAAATGCCATAATTTTATTCTCTGTTATTGCTGAGTAATATTCCATTGTGTATATGTACCACAGTTTCTTTATCCATTCATCTGTTGAAGGGCATCTAGGTTGGTTCCACAGTTTAGCAATTGTGAATTGTGCTGCTATAAACATTGAAGTGGCTGCATCACTGTAGTATGCTGATTTTAGGTCGTTTGGGTATAGATGGAGGAGTGGGATAGCTGGATCAAATGGTGGTTCCATTCCAAGTTTTTAAAGGAATCTCCATACTGCTTTCCAGATAGGTTGCACCAATTTGCGGTCCCACCAGCAATGTGTGAATGCGTGAGGTTCACAGTTTAAAATGTCTTAGTCCATAGATGACAGACTCCATTGCTTTAGGCCTAAGGTGAAGCAGAACATCATGGCAAAAGGGCATGATAAAGGAAAGCAGTTTAAGATGTGGCAACAGGAAGCAGAAAAAGACAAGTCTGCTCACCAGGGACAAAATGCAAACCCTAAAGGCATGCCTCCAGTGAACTATCTCCTCCAGCCACATTCTACCTGGCTGCAATTACCACACAATTAATCCATATCAGTGGATTAATCCACTGATTATGTCTCAACTCTCATAATCTGATCCTTCCACCTCTGAATGTTCTTGCATTGTTTCACACATGAGCTTTTGGGGGACACCTCATATCTAAGCTATAACAGTACTATTGACAACTTAGCAATATTACATCTTCCATTACAGGAACACAGAATATATTTCCATTTATTTGTATCTTTTTCTACAACATTTTATAGTTTTTAGGGTACAAGTCTTTCATGGTTAAGTTTATTTCTAAGTTTTTACTCTTTTGATGCCGTTTTATATTATATTGTTTAAATAATTTACTTTTCAAATCATTGTTATTGTTTAGACATGCAACTGATTTTTGTGTTGATTTTTATACTATTTTGCTGAATTCACTTCCTAGTTTTAACAAGTGAGTGTGTGTGTGCACGCACACATGTGTTCTTTAGTGTTATCTGCATATAGGACCATGTTATTTGTGAACAGAAATAACTACTTCTTCCTTTTATATTTGGAAGCCTTTCGTTTCTTTTTCTTCTTTAATTGCTCTAGTTAGAACTTCTAATACTGTGTTGAATAAAAGTGATGAAAGTTCGCATCCTTGTTTTTTACTTCATCTTTGAGGAAAAAATTTCTATCATTTACCATTAAATATGGTCTCAACTGTGACTTTTTCATATATGGCTTTGTTATTTTCAGTTTCCTTCTATTCTTGATTTGTTGAGTAGCTGTCATAGTGGGTATTGAATTTTGTCAATTGTTTTCTGTACTAAGTGAGATGATAATCTGGAATTTTCTCATCATTTGTTAATGTGATTTATTACATTGATTGATTTCTATGTGTTGAGTATCCTTGCATCCCCCAAATAAATCTACTGATCATGATGTATAATTCTCTTTTGCTAATATTTTGTTGAAGTTTTTAAATTAATATTCATCAAGGATATTGACATGTAGTTTTCCTGTAGTATTTTTGGCCTGTGTTTCATATTATGAGTTTGGAAGCATTCTTTACATCTTTAAATTTTTTTTGAGTGTGTGGAGCATTTGTGTTAGTTAGTATTTTTTATTGTGGTTGTGGGGGTTGTTAGTTATTCTTTAAATGTTTGCTTAAATATGCAAGCAAAGTCATTAGGTCCTGAGATTTTCTTTGTTGAAAGGTTCTTTGTTTGTTTGTTTTGGTACTGGGGATTGAACTCAGGGGTACTCGACCACTGAGCCACATTCCCAGCCCTATTTTGTGTTTTATGTAGAGACAGAGTCTCACTGAGTTGCTTAGCGCCTTGCTATTGCTGAGGCTGGCTTTGAACTTGTGATTCTCCTGTCTCTGCCTCCCAAAGTGCTGGGATTACAGGCATGCGCCACCGCACCCAGCTCTGTTGGAAGGTTTTTGATAACTGATTCAATGTCCTTACTACTTATAGGTCTGCTTAGATTTCCTATATCTTCATGATTCTATTTTGGTAGATTTGTTTCTAGGAATTTATTCATTTGATCTAGGATATTTGATTTGTTGACAATATAAATATATTGCAAATATATTGCAAATATAATTATTTTTATGGATTTTCTCAGGAATCAACTCTTGTTTTTCATGATTTTTCTCAATCTTTTAATTCACAATTTAATTTTATCTGTTCTAATTTTACTATTTCCTTCCTTCCTTCTAATTTTTGGTGCAGTTTGTTCTTATTTTTCTACAGTATACAGTTCCTTATAGTGTAAAGTTCAATTGTTGATTTGCTATCTTTCTTCTTTTTAAATATGTGATTTCAGCTGTAAATTTATCTCTTTCCAGTGATTTCACTGTATCCCATAAGTTTTGATGTGTTCTGATTTAATTTTCACTTGTTTGAAGATAATTTCTAATTTCCCTTGTGATTTTTTCTTTGATCCACTGGTTGTTTATAAGTAAGTTGTTTAATTTCTGCATAATTGTGAATTTTCCAATTTTCACTATTGATTTCTAGTTTCATCCATTGTGGACAGAAAAGATGCTATGATTTAAATATTTGTACATTTATTAAGACTTGTTTTGTGATCTACCATATGATTTATCATATTTACTAGAGAAAAATGCATATTCTGCTATCATTGGATGAGTGTTTTGTATATGTTTGTTATGTCCAATTGGTCTTAAGTGAGTTCAAGTCCTCAATTTCCTTATTACTCTTCTATACAGTTGTTTTTTCAATTTGATAGTGTGATATTGAAATCTTCTACTAATATAGGTCTGTTTTTCATTTTTCATTTTAATTCTGTTCATGTTTATTTTATCTATTTAGGAGATATGTTTGGTGAATATATATATTTATAATTGCTCTACTTCTTGGAGCATTTACTTGTCATTGTTATATAATGTCCTACTTCGTCTCTTGTAACATTTTTTGCCTTAATGTCTATTTTGTCTTATATTGGTATAGCCACCTCTGTTCTGTTTTGGTCACTCTGCATGGAATATGTTTATTTAAATAATTTTTATTGTGGTAAGAATGCTTACTTATATCCATTCTCTTAACAAATATTTAAATGTATAATACAATATTATTAACTATAGGCACAATGTTGTACAGCATATGACCATAAATTATTCATCTTGTATAACTAATGCTTGATATTTATTGAATTATATGTGGGTAATATTATCTTCTACATGGTATTGGTAATGTGTACCCTACCTGCAATCCACAGCTCTTACCTTGGCACCAGAGAAAGTAGGTCATTTTTCCATTCCCCACTCCTAGACCAACTGTATTTCCTGCTCCAGCATAACACTTTGCGTATTTGTTTCCTTTCTGGGACATTCTTACTTCTGCCCCACAGTGGTGACCTCATTCCTGTGGACTGCACAAGGCAATCACAATAGTTAGCAGCACATTTACAGAATAGACTGTTTTTAAAGTTAAATAGTAACATTTCTAGTGGAACCAAAAATCCAGGCTCAATCCTTTTTACAGTGTTTCCACCAACAGGAATCAACAGCAATTCAAGCCTGTACATCTCCTGATGTGGTCCCAATAGAAAAAAGGGCCTGAGAAAAATATGAGTACATGTCTCTGAAAAACAATTTTCAGTGACAGTCCAGTCCAAACTCATGTTTAGAATTTAAAAAATTTAACTAAGTGGAAGCAGAATACTATGAAAGTACACTCAGATTGTGTCACTATATGGAACATTTGACATTTTAATCATAGTGGATAATATTTGCTTACTCTCTACAAAGCAAACGAATTGCCTTCATTTCATAAAGAAAGAAAGTCAGACTCCCAGGTGTCTTTCACCCAGGGTCACAAAGCTAATAAATGATAGAGAGGAAATTGCACCAGGACAGTCTAACCACAGTCAACCCACATAATTGCTACACAGAAATGCCCTGGTTTCTACCAGCCACATTCAGATTAATGGTGATAGCACAGTTTTCTCTATGATTGGTGTGTGGATACCTAAGATACGTTGTTCTAATAAGCAAAAAGCCTATGAAATCAGGTAAGTTCGATTCCATGATGAACTGATGCCCATTGCTCTGGAGACAGGAAACTATTACCAACTTTTAATTTAATATTTTTTTTCATAGAAACCATAATACTTTAATTTTTAATCATAGTAATACATTCACATAATTTTTAAAAATAAAATAATGCTAAAGAATAATAATAAAACCCAACAATATCCTGTTCCATTCCTTCTGTCTATAAGTGTTGTTTCCTAGAGGAAACTACTGTCAACTGTTTTAGCTGTTTTTTGGCTGTTTCTTCTGGCAACTCCCAACTCCATTATTATTTGCTATCTCCCACACAGAAGCTGATGAGCCAGATACTTTGTTAGCCTCCCTACAGCTAAGGATGACTATATGACTTACCTATGGCCAATGAGATGTTTGCTGGGGCCCTCTGGAAAAGCTTTTGGTTTCCTGAGCAAAGGGACGTATATAGCTGATTTTGTCATCTTCCTTGTTTCTGCCTTAGTATACAGTCATGCTGCCTGGAGCTGTGACAGTCATCTTGTGACCACGGGAGTATTATTAACATGAGAATGAAGACAACATGTTAAGGAAGAAAAAGGTACAAAGAGCAAGCCTGGGGGCTGGGATTGTAGCTCAGCGGTAGAGCGCTTGCCTCGCATGCGTGAGGCCCTGGGTTCGATCCTCAGCACCACATACAAAGCAATAAAATAAAGACATTGTGTCCATCTACAACTAAAAAAATTAAAAAAAAAAAAACAAACAAAGAGCAAGCCTGTAATCCCAGCACTTAGGGAGGCTGAGGCAGGAGAATCGTGAGTTCAAAGCCAGCCTCAGCAACAGCGAGGTGCTAAGCAACTCAGTGAGACCCTGTCTCTACATAAAACACAAAATAGGGCTGGGGATGTGGCTCAGTGGTCGAGTGCCCCTGAGTTCAACCCCTGGTACCCCCAAAAAAAGTTACAAAGAACATGATTACTTGATGGTATCATCAAGCAACTGAACCTACTCCACACTTCCTGTTAATTGAAAAATAAATAAATAAGGCCATATGAGTTTAAGACACAGTCAGTTGAGGTTTTTGTCACTTGTATCTGAAAAGATTTTCAACTAATGAATGGTCATGATTCCTCATAATATGCTTATGCTACCGTTTCTTAATTTAAGATATTGTCCCTTGACATCTCATTATAGTAGAAGTTTTGACTCTTTTCTCTCCCTTCCACACATGCTCCTTTTTCCCTCCTTTCATTCCCCTGATTTGTTTTATATCCCACTTCCTATAAATCAGTACACTCTATAAAGTGCAGAAGTGTACTCTAATTATCTTTTGTTGCATTTACACAGATTCCTGGTTTTCATCATCACTTCATTTTTTTTCCAGTTGAAATGTGTCTGTTCTTCTTATTCTTAGTTTTCAATGTTTGTTTCAGCAGTTCATTCGCCAACCCATTAGCAGCCCAGTGAGGTGGCACACACCTATAATTCCAGATAGTTGGGACGCTAAGGCAGGAAGAAGGCCAAGTTCAAGGCCAACCCGGGTAACTTAGTGAGACCCTGTCTCAAAATAAGAAATAAACAAAAAGACTGGGGATATAGCTCAGTAGTAGAGCAGCCCCGGGTTCAAACCCCAGAACCTCAAAAAAATAAAAATAAGCTATTAGCACATTTTTCACATATGTTCATACCTATCAACCCACTGATTTTAAAAGAAATCACTAAGCTGGGCGCGGTGATACAATCCTGCAATCCCAGCACTTAGGGAGGCTGAGACAGGAGAATCGCGAGTTCAAAGCCAGCCTCAGCAATGGTGAGGCGCTAAGCAACTCAGTGAGACCCTGTCTCTACATAAAAACAAAATAGGGCTGGGGATGTGGCTCAGTGGTAGAGTGCCCCTGAGTTCAATCCACAGTACCAAAAAAAAAAAAGAAAGAAAGAAATCACTAAAAAGTTGATTGGTTCAGAGTCCTGTGTAAGGGGCAGGGCTTTGTCAAGTCCACTGTTAGACTTCCCTTTAAGGTTACTGGGTGGGAACTTGCACAGTCAGCTGGGGCACCTCTATGCACAAAGGTAGAGGCTTTTGTTCTGAGACTTTTTAATTTCTTTGGGTAATCCTCTGATATTTTGCTGGAGTGTAAATAGTTGTCTCTTGAAATTTCTACCCATGAACATGGAGGAGGCAAAGGGAAGGTAGAGAAGGTCAATGGTTCCAACATGTACTTTATTTATTTGTTTGTTTATTTATTTATTTACTTATTGCAGTACTGGAGACAGAACCCAAGGGTATTGTACCACCAACCTATAATGCCAACCCTTTTTATTTTGAGACAGTCTCACTAAATTGTTGAGGCTGGCCTCAAACTTGCAGTCCTCCTGCCTTAGCCTTCCAGATAGCTTGGATTACAGGTGTGTGCCACCTCTCCTGACTCCAATATGGTTTTTAAATCATTGCCTGTTTGGGGGTCTATGTCTTGCTTTCACCATCAGAGTACTTTTTCTGTACCTCTCCAGGGTTTTTCAGTGTAGATCAGCTGTTTCCTGGTGGGTCCCTGCCGAGGTGTGGAATTTGACTGTTTCTCTGCCCTGTTTTCTCACTTAGTACTCCTCCGGCCCATTTCTGCTGGCTAGAAAATTGTTGTAATTTTCCCCTACTGCCATTGATGGGAACTCTTTGGAGTTTTGGGTTTATACTCCTCTTCTTCCTTCTTCCTTCTTCCTTCTTCCTTCTTCTCCTTCTCCTTTTCCTTCTTCTTCTTTTTGTACCAGGGATTGAACTCAGGGATTCTTGACCACTGAGCCACATCCTCAGAACTATTTTGTGTTTTATGTAGAGACAGGGTCTCACTGAGTTGCTTAGCACCTCGCTGTTGCTGAGGTTGGCTTTGAGCTCATGATTCTCCTGTCTCAGCCTCCCTAAGTGCTGGGATTATAGGTGTGCACCACTGTGCCCAGCTGGATTTTTACTCTTGATTCCTTTACTCTTATTTTATGGAGGCTCAGGTGTTAGAGGAGACAAATATACTCCACCTTCTTCACAGGGAATTCAAACCTGCCACCGATTATCTGCATATTCTGTCCATAGACCAACATTGACAGACTATTGACAATGGGAAAATTATAGGTTTGGGAATCTGATAGATTTAAATCTGAATTTTGACTCCCTGTTCCAATTCAACTCAATTATATAAATAGACCTTAATTTTCTCCTTTGTAAAGGAGAAATAATATCTACCTGATAGAGTTCTGAGAAAATTCTGTTAGATACTATATGTACAATATCCAACACAGAAGGTGGCAGATAGTAGGTATCAAAAAATAGGAGGGATCACTTAATGGGAGTAGGTGACAAATGTGATTGAAAAGTTTCTGGATTTTTTTTTTCTTTTGCAGTACTGAGAATTGAACTCAAGGCCTTGCATGCTAAGCAAACAATCTATCACTGAGCTATAATCACAGACCCTGATTAGAAAGATTTGAATCAGTTTTTTTGAAGTCCTGAATGTCAGAATTTATTCTTGTTGACATGCACAAACCTTGGCAGGCTTGTGAGCAGGAGAGTGACTTGATTCCAAAGAATTTTCCAGATCTTTCCCTCAGTCTGGTCTGGGAAGGGAGCAAGAAGCCATTGGCCCAGCAGCTCTTGGGTTAAAATCTTCGCCTGCATCTGAGTTATTTGTAACCGTTGTCATAGCAACGAGTTTGGCAAGCGAGGCAGTGCGGCAAGCTTCTGACAGTGAAGAGGGAAGGGCAACAGGAGCAGATGGAAGATTTGGATGTGGGGGTCATTTGTGACCAGCAAAGCTTTCAGCTATATGTGAGGGTGAGAGTCCCTCAGAGAGAATAATTGGACATTGACAAGTCTCCTGTCCAATCAGGAAATTAGAGATATTTCTGATGTGAAAATAGGCTGAGAGAGGTCTGGCAGCTGACTCAAAGCTACACAGCAAGTCAGGGACAAAGACAGGACTAGAGTGTTTTTTTGTTTTGTTTTGTTTTAAGGGCTCAGTCTCATGAAGCTGAAGTATAGCACACCTGGAAGACCTCTTTTGGAAACATTTCATTCACATTCCCATCAACACACATATATATTTTTATTGCTTTTGTTGTTCATATAGGAAACCTGAGATCCACAGTGGTTTAGAACTGACTCAAAGTCAACAATTTTGATACTGACTTGAAATCAGAACCAAGAGGCCTTGAACCACCCAGGCCTGGGTACTTCTCAAGGTAGTGTCAGTCTGGGATTCATAATCCAGAGGAACCCCTTTCTGTTGACTGCCAACATAGGGCCTCCTAGAGCTGGGCACGGTGGTGCAAGCCTGTAATCCCAGCACTTAGGGAGGCTGAGACAGGAGAATCGCGAGTTCAAAGCCAGCCTCAGCAATGGCGAGGCGCTAAGCAACTCAGTGAGACCCTGTCTCTACATAAAACACAAAATAGGGCTGGGGATGTGGCTCAGTGGTCGAGTACCCCTGAGTTCAATCCCTGGTATCAAAAAAAAAAAAATAGGGCCTCCCAGGCAAAGACTGATTGGACTGCCTTGGTCCCTGATGCCCCCAAATCCAATACCCATTTATTCAGGTCGCATCTCCCTTTCTGCACCCTTCCTTTACATGAATGTATATGTGTCCTGTTGCCTGTGGCAATGCTGTTGTATAAATGGCAGCCCAGTCCCATCCCACCTTGGCCTAAACACAACTGCCACTCTCTCTCCAAATCACCCATCACACTTGACACTTCGTGTACATTCTCATAGGTAATTCAGTCCTCACAATTATCAATCTCTGTCTCCCAATTTAGCACCAAAACTTAAAGGACCAGAGAAATATAACATGACTGGCCCTGAGTCACACAATGAGTCTTAGCCTTAATCCCTCCTTCAAAAAGGTATTTCTGCCCATTCTCTCTCTCACAGATGTCTCAGCCTTCCTCCTGAACTTTATATTTGTCTCATCGCCTTGAGCTGGTGCAATACATTTCCTCTGGGTTCTCTGTTGTATATGCAGAATAAACTCCTTCTATCTCTCTCACCAAGTCCATTTGACTTTCCTCCTTTCTTTTTGTTAATATCTTTATTTATTTATTTTTATGTGGTGCTGAGGATTGAACCCAGTGCCTCACACAGGTGAGGCAAGCGCTCTACCACTGAGCAATAATCCCAGTCCCTCCTCCTTTCTTTTTGTTTTTGTTTTGTTTTGTTTTGTTTTGTTTTTTTCAAGGCTGAGGACCGAACTCAGGGCCTTCCATATGCTAGTCAAGTCCTCAGCCACTGAGATAAATCACCAATCCTCGATTTTCTTCCTTTCTGTTTGTCAAATCTACTGTCTTTCCACATCCTCTGCCACTTCCCTGCTCCATCCCCAACATCCCTCATGTGCATGATCCCAACTCTACTTCCTACTCCCTTCCTTCCAGACTGGCCATTCACTGCATGAATTCAAATGCATGAATGGTTAGACAGTGATTGAAATTTTGGATCAGCTCTGTGATTACACACTCACTCAGAAGGACTTGCATAATATCACTTGTTGCATGGCAGTATTCCCTCTGTCGTGGAAATTTCCCTCTGTATGTAGATTTCCCCAAAAGAGGGTGGCTTAGACTAGCTGACAAAGTGAGTTTTCCTAACAGTCTAAACCAATCAGATTTTGAGCAATGAGGCATAATAGAAGAAAAGACATATGGGATGAAATTGAAGAGACTTCTGTGGTAGGTGCTAGTTTCCCTCTCCTAAAACTAAGAAAACAGATATAAGGACACTGAAATGACTTTACAAAGCCACACAGAGAAGTGTGGTGTGGAGAGACTCCATCTCTGGTCAACTCCAGTTACTTTGTACATCTTCTTGTCCTTTTACATCATTCCCTTTGAACAATAGGATGGTGGTAGTTAATGATATAATTATGGCTTAAACTCAGGTTTTAGAGAAACAAACATCAATATAGAGGAGAAAAAAAATCATATCCTAGAGACCTGATAAGATTTTACACAGTGGGGTTCCAAGAAGAATGGGGGATGGGGATAGAGTTAGAACATTTTTCAACCTCCTATTACCTACTTATACATGGCCTCCTAACACTCAAACATACCCTTTATGTAGAAATTATTAATGTCCTATTGTATCTTTGAAAAAAATCTGAGGCTCATAGAGAAGATGAAACTTATATAAGTTTAGGCACCCAGTAAATGGCAAGGACAAACTTAAATAAGTGTGTCAGACTCAACAGTAGAAAGGGAAGAGGAAAGACTCAGAAGATAATGCAAGTAGCTGGGAAAATTTTGGCTGGGCCAGGGGCCTTGCTCACAGGACAGACCAGCAGTAGTTATGCCTGGAAAGGAAGGGTAAGGTTTGTTAGTGGATGACCTAGAGCTAGAATTTGAGGTTCAGATCATGTATTTTCTTTTTTTTTTTAAATTTTTTTTGGTTGTAGATGGACACAATATATTTATTTATTTTTATGTGGTGCTGAGGATCGAACCCAGTGCCTCACGCATGCAAGGCAAGCGTTCTACCACTGAGCCACAGCCCCAGCCCTCAGATCATGTATTTTCTATTAAAAATAGTAATATATGTGTCTATACATAGACAAAAATTTCTGATTCTAAAATTAAAGCTGCCTAAGTACATTAAAATGTTTGTTTTGAGGGAGAAGAGGAATGAGACTGGGGTATGTAGAATAAATAAAATGAAGAAACACAAAAATGAAGTGAAGACCCTTGAATGAACTAATTATGATAATGTGCCTGATCTGAGTAGCATAAGTAACCTCAAGCTCTTTCCAGCAGTCTCACAATATCAAAAGAGTACTATTTCCAAGCCGGGCATGGTGGTGCAAGCCTGTAATCCCAGCACTTAGGGAGGCTGAGACAGGAGAATCGCGAGTTCAAAGCCAGCCTCAGCCACGGCGAGGTGCTAAGCAACTCAGTGAGACCCTGTGTCTACATAAAACACAAAATAGGGCTGGGGATGTGGCTCAGTGGTCGAGTGCCCCCGAGTTCAATCTCCAGTACCAAAAAAAAAAAAGAGTGCTATTTCCCCAATAGTGATACAATTTGTTTATGAATATTTAGGAAAGAAGAGTGAGGTCAGCAGGGTGGTGGAATAGGAGCTTTCCACCATCATCCCCCTGAAGGAGCACTGAGTTTGACAATTACCTATGGATGAGAATACTTCTGTGGGAGTCTAGGAGTTCAGTGGCATACTGATAGAGCAAAAAACATGAGTATAGATGCATTGAAGAAAGTAAGAAAACTGGTATGGTTTTATCTACCTTATTCCTCACCTAAGGCAGCATAGCTCAGAGCAACAGAGACACTCTTGGTCCACAATTTCCTCCCAAGGGAAATGAAAAACAAAATGAGTAGAATTGCCTGGCACCCTGACATGTGCAGGGTGCTACTCATGATGCTCACTTTACCTTCCCTTATCAATATTACTGAGGTGAGAATATATCTTAGAGGTTGGCAAAAGGTAGGAGGAGGAAAAGGAGGCCACAGACCCTACTAACCATTCCTTAGACTCCATCAGGAAGTCAGAACATGAACCTCAAGGGAGAGCTCACCTACAGATACCCTCACCTGCCCCATGGATATAACAAATGCTCTGTATATATCATCCCTCCAAGGCCAGCTCCCAAAGCCTTCCCCCATGAATGGCAAGTGTAAGTATCTTACAGAATCAATTCAATTCTACACAGTTGGGATAAGGCACACAAGTTTGAGCATTTCAGAGCACCATGCTATCGAAAATAAACAGGAGGCTCTTAGAATCGGGCCAACATGTAAAATCAAGAGAAGGGATATGAGCCCAAGAATTACCTCTGACCAGGGAAGAAGAGGTTTGGAGCAGACACGTCCAAAGCAAAGGAATGAAAACACTTAGGATTTCCTAGCTAGACTGACTGGTAAACGTATTTCCCTCCCAAAGTCAGTCAGCAAAGACTAGAGGGTGTGATTTCTTCTTCACATGTGAAAAAGCAACTCAAGACTTTGAAGAATGGGAAAAATCAAGGAAACATGACATTGCCAAAGGAACACAATAGTATTCCAGCAACAAACACCAAAGAATTCAAAATAATCGTTTTAAGGAAAGTCAGTGAGTTACAAGAGAACACAGTTAGACAATACAACAATAGCAAGAAAACAATGTTTGACTAAAATGAGAAGTTCAATAAAGATATAGAACTCATTTAAAAAGTACCAAACAAATCCTGGAACTAAAGATTATAGTAAATGAAATATAAATATAATAGCAACAATAGCACATTTGATCACAAAGAAGAAATGATCTCTGAATTAGAAGGTAGGCCTTTTCTAATATCCAGCAAGAGAAAAATAAAGAATGAAGAAAATATGTAGGGTTTATGGGAGACCAAAAGTAGAGCTAACATTTATATTATGGAAGTTCAAGAAGTAGAATAGAGAAAAGGGGGGCAGAAACTTTGTTTTTTTAAAAAAAAAGTCTGAAAACTCCTCAAATGTGGAGACAGATATGGACATCCATATATGGAATGCAGTTCATATAATCAGAATCAGTTTCAACTCAAAGAATACACTGATATACATTGCAATCAAACTGTTAAAAATCACAAAGAGAGACTTGAAAGCAGAGTAAGAAAAGAGGTTCATCACATATAAGGGAAGCTTTATGAGGTTATGAGCAAAATTATCAACAGACACTTTATAGGCATGGAGAGAATGAGTTGATATATTCAAAGTGCTGAAGGAAACTATCCCACTGAAGAATACCAAGCAAAGCTATCATTCAGAAAGTAATGAGAGAGGTTGGGTGTAGTTCAGTGGTTTAGTGCTTGCCCAGTATATATGAGACCTTGGGTTTGATTCCCAGCACTACCAAGAAAAAAAAATGAATGAGAAATTAAGGTAATTCCAGACAAACAAAAGCTCAAGGAGCTCACCACTACCAGACTTGCCTTAGAAGAAAAGTTAAATAAGATTCCTCAAGCTGAAGAAAAAGGATGCTAAATATTAACATGAACACACAAACACTCTGGTAATAGAAAGTACATATTCCAATTCAGAATACTCAAATACTACATCGGAGAGTTCAAATGGCTGTATCTTTAGTACAAAGGCTACAAGACAAAACTATTTAAAATAACAATGACTACAATGATTTATTAAGGGATATGCAATACAAAAACATATAAATTATAACATCAAAAACATAAAATGTGGAGGAGTGGAGTAAAATTTTTAATGCAATTGAATTTTTTTTATCTTGTTAGAACTACAAAATTTTAATACAAACCACATGGTAACCACAAAGCAAAAAACATTTTGGTACATACACAAAAGATAAAAAAATAAGGAACTAAAGTATACCACTAGAGGAAAAAGTATCTAATTACAAAGGAAGACAAGAAAGTAACAAAAGATCTACAAACCAAAGAGAAACTCTTTAAAAAATGACAGTATCAAGTCCTTACCTATCAGTAATCACCTTGCAGGTAAGTGGATTAAATTCTTCAAACAAAAGATATACAGTGGATGAATGTATTTTTTAAAATATATTTTTAAAATGCATTTCAAGTCATAGTACATATATAGAGTTCAATTTTCATCTCTTTGGTTGCAGACAAGATAGAGTCACACCATTCATGTCTTCATACATGTACCTAGGGTAGGTACCACCATTTTTGCTACTCCCATTCTCCTTTCCCCCACCCACCCCCCATCCCATCCAAAGTTCCTCCACTGGACGAATGGATGTTTAAAAGATCCAATTATATGTTGCCTACAAGAGACTCACTTCAACTTTAAGGACAAACAAAGTGAAAGGATAGAGAAATATGTTAGATACTAAAAGAGAACATTATATTAGACAAATAGACTTTCAGTTAAAAACTGTAGAAAGAGACAAAGAAGGTCATTATAAATTGATGAAGGGGTCAATTCATCAAAATGATACAAAAACTGAAAATAAATATGTACCAAACATTAAAGAAGTTAGATATATACAGAAAATATTATCAAATTTTAGGAGAGAAGTACACAATACTAAAATCCCAGGGGACTTCAATACTCATTTTTCAACAATGTATAGATCTTCTAGACAGAAAATCAATAAGGAAACGTTGAGGTAGACTAAATATTAGACCAAATGGACTAATAGACCTACACGGAATATTCCATCCAGCACCAAAAGAATGTACATTCTTCTCAAGCACACACAGAACATTCACTAGAATAGATCATATGCCAACTACAAAACAAGTCTTAATAAATTAATAATGTTCAAATCATATCAAGCATCTTTTCCAACCACAGTGGTATAAAACCATAAATCAAAAATGAGGCATTTTGGAAAATTCAGATATATGAAAATTAAACAATGTGGGCTGGGACTGTAGCTCAGTGGTAGAGCGCTTGCCTAGCATGTGTGAGGCACTGGGTTCGATCCTCAGCACCACATATAAATAAATGAACAAAATAAAGGTCTATCAATATCTAAAAAAACTTTAAAAAAAAACAATGTGCCACCGAACAACCAAAAGGTCAAAGAAGAAATCAAAAGGAAAATTTAACATACTAAGACTTATAAGTAGCGAAAGCAATTCCAAGAGGAAATGTTATATCAATAAGCACATACATGAAGAGAAAAGAAAAATGTAAAGTGAACAAAGTAACCTTACACCATAAGGAGCTAGAAGAAGAACAAACTAATCCCAAAGTTAGTAGAAGGAAGAAAATAACAAAGATCGGAGCAGAAATAAAGGTAGCAGTGCCTAGAAAATCATAGAAAAAAATCAGTGAAACTTAGGGCTATTTTTTTGAGAAGATAAAACCAACAAACCTTTAGCTAGACTAAGAAAAAAAGAGAGAAGATTCATAAAATCAGAAAAAAAGAGACCTTACCACTGATACCAAAATATTGTAAAAAAGATCATAAGAGATAACAACAGGGCTGGGATGGTAGCTCAGTGGTAGAGCGTTTGCCTCGCATGCGTGAGGCCCTGGGTTCGATCCTCAGCACCACATACAGAGCAATAAAATAAAGACATTGTGTCCATCTACAACTAAAAAAAAAAAGAGATAACAACAAAAACACCAACAATTTAGATAACCTAGAAAACATGGATAATTCCTGGAAACATACAACCTACCAAAACAGAATCATGAAGAAGCAGAAAGTCTAAACAAATAATGAGTAAGGAGATTGGAATGGTAATTGAAAATCTCACAATAAATAAAAGAAGAAGTCCTGATTGCTTTACTGGTAAATTCTGCCATGTGTTTAAAGAATTAATATCAATCCTTCTCAAACTCTTCCAAAGAATTGAGGAGAAAGGAAGACTTCAAACTCATTTTATGAGGCCAGCATTACCGTGATATCAAAACCCTACACGGACACTATAGGAAAATTATAGACAAATATCCATGATGAACACATGTGCAGAAGTCCTCAATAAAATACTAGTAAACTGAATCCAACAACACATTCAAAGGTTCATATATCATGACCAAGTGGAATTTGGTCACAAATTCCTGAGACACAAAGTTGGCTCTACATAAGCAAATCAATGAATGTGATACATCACATCAATAGAATGAAGGATAAAAATCATATGATCATCCTGATAGGTCAGAAAAATCATCAGAAAAAATGTAACATCCTTTCATGACAAAAACTTTCAGCAGGGGCTGGGGTTGTGGCTCAGTGGTAGAGCGCTTGCCTCGCACTTGTGAGGCACTGGGTTCAATCCTCAGCACCACATAAAAACAATAAATAAACAAAACAAAGTTTAAAAAAAAACTTTCAGCAAATTAGGAATAGAGGAAATGTGCCTCAACACAATAAAGGCCATATCTGACATTTCCACAATTAACATTATGCTGAATAGAGGGCACACACGTTTTTTCTCTAAGATAAAAATAAGACGGGATACCACACTCACCACTTAAAATTGATTGTGAAATTAATCCCATTTATAACCACTACAAAAAAGGAATAAATTTAACCAAGTAGTTGAAATATCTGTGCACTAGAAACTATAAAACATTGATCAAAGAAATTAAAGAAGACACAAAAATGGAAAACATCTCATATTCCTAATGGTAGAAGTAATGTTTTAGCTTGTCCATATGGCCAAAAGTGGCCTATACATTTAATGCAATCTTTATCAAAGTTCCAATGGTATTTTCACAAAAATATAAAAAAATAGTTCAATTCGTATGGAACCACAAAAGACCTTACATAGACTAAGCAATCTTGAGCAAAACTAACAAAGCTGGAGGTATCATGCTACCTGGTTCTAAAATGTACTACAAAGCTATACTAATCAAACATAAAACAGACAATCAAAACATTGATCTAAAAAATAGATCAATGAAACAGAATAAACCTACACATATATCCCTGAAATAAACCTAGACATACATGGTCAACTAATCTTCAACAAACATACTAAGAATATTCAATGAGGGAAAGGTAGTCTCTTCAGTAAATGGTATTATGAAAAAATGGATGTCCATGTGAAAAAAATAAATCTAATCTTTATCCTGAACCATACAAAAAATTCAACTCAAAATGGATTAAAGAACTAAACCTACTGTGAAGCTCCTAGAAGGAAACATAGGGAAAAGCTTC